>MLYV02000161.1:0-23888 GCA_001913855.2 Hermanssonia centrifuga
CCCTAATCTCTGTGAACAATACAAAACAGTATTGGAACAATATGTAACAATAATAAAATTCATATTGAAAGATAGCAGTGTTCTCTGTTAATAAAACTGGTGTATGGCATATCTCAAAGTATATTACTATTCTAATATTTTGTTATATGTGTAAAGTTTCATTTATTATACTACGGTGAGAACAGTTTGTTTGAATTGATTGATTATAGACAACCTATTGAAATTACAGACCAAACTTTGTACAAACCATTGAAATTATTGACCAAACTTCATATACACCATTGAAACCATGGACCAAACTTCATACAAACCATTGAAATCATGGGAGAAACTTTTATAACTTTATAAAAAAACTAGCCAAGTTATTATAGCCTATTGAAATTATTGCCTATTTTCAATGCTTATTGAAATTTGGCCAATCCATTCACCGTACATTTCATACTTTATGGCCATTAGTCAATAAAAAGC
Organism: Hermanssonia centrifuga; assembly: GCA_001913855.2. Taxonomy (NCBI): domain Eukaryota; kingdom Fungi; phylum Basidiomycota; class Agaricomycetes; order Polyporales; family Meruliaceae; genus Hermanssonia; species Hermanssonia centrifuga. The sequence continues at coordinate 469 of MLYV02000161.1, forward strand.
TGTCTACCACTAGTGGGCTGCTAGGCCTGCAGCTCGAAGTTTGAACAACAAAGTTCGAGGGGACCATAGAGGCATACACAAGAATCCTGAGCACTGCCATCCTCTGGCAGGGTGCCTGTTCCTGCTGGCGGCTCCAAGTACGTTGGTTGGAGTAAAAAGGTATAGCTGTCTTTTGTTACCTTGTAATTACTTGCTGACTTTGTACCTCCCTAGTGCTATAAGTGCATTTGCGCGTTGTCCTGGGAGTCCTGTGAGTTCGACTTCTTCAATAAGAATGGCAATCTTTCCACCAAGTGTCGCAAGTGCCGCAGTGCTGCGGCCGCCGGCCGTTTCTGCTATAGGGTGGCTCATTATCCGTGTTTGATTCATCTGCATCCAGCTCCTAGGAGTCAAGAAGGGATTGACAGTCTGATGCCTGACAAGCGCGTGTTGTGTGGCTTGGACAAAGCCTCTCGTGTGGTGCAAAAGATGCCTCATATGGCTTCAAACAAGCATCCCTGGTCCTCGAGCGGGTTTTCCAAAGACCTACAGCAGCCTGCCAAGCGTGAGTCTTGTCATCTACTCCTCTTCTTATACCTTTCTAACTTTTCTTTCCAGGTCCTAGCCTTGACATTCGCATGTCTGCTCGCGTCGTTTTATTACCAGTTGCCTCTACTTTGATTCTAGCACCTTCCAATCCTGCTGCCACTGCCGCCCCTTGCTGTTCCGCTTGACTTCAGATCATGCCTCTGTCTTCCGCCCTCGCACCCTCTCTTGTGGATGAGCCTGCTGTCATACCTGAGGTAGTCGAACCTAGTGCTGCTGTCGAACCTGTGGCGCTGAGTAGTTTTGGCAAAGTTACTGGTCTTCTGGCTGCTGTAACCGGTACAGCTAGAACTCGTGCACCTTCCCCTTCTTTGTCCTCTCCTCTTCCTTTGTACCCTGCTTCTCCTGCCGCCACTCCTCCTTCTCCTCGGTTTGTTACCCCCCTCTTCACACCTCCTCCACTCTTTGCTCCTGACTTTTCTTCGCCCATTGTTCCTGAGGTCATACCTAATGCGCTCTTGGATGGTCTGGAGGGCTCGGATTCTGGAATCAAGACCGCCCAAGGCTGACTTTGTCCTTCTCAGCTGCCCGCACATCTGGCTGTCTTTTGTTATGAGGAAGCTGTTCATTGTCACCAACAGGCTGAGGCCACATTCTAATATTTGAGGTCGGCTCTGGCTTTTGCCATCAAACAGGAGAACCAGGCACAGAAGGCTATGTACACGGTGATTGATGGTGCTGCTGATAAGGATACTCATCATAAGTAGTGTAATTGAGTTCTTCTTTTTTGTACTTGTATTTGTTTTTTTCTTGAGAGTTCAAATGTCTGTAAAGTGTGTAGTGTTTTTGTGTGATAAAAATGCATAGATTTGTGCAAGAATTTGTGCAAGTTGATAAGAGATCAAATATGAGGGACAACATAGCAAAAGTATAAGGTCCTTGAGACATGAGCCAACAGGGTTCGAATGCTTTGAACGATTGTTCTAGGCCATCCTCCTCCCTACTAAAATATAAACTGTTCCTAGTCCCAATGAGTTGAATGGTGTGGTGGAAAAAATGGTATAAAATGGTATAAGAGGAACAAAACACTCAACAACACATATAGGGCAGGTGTAGAACGTAACTGTTGAAATCATCTCGACGTTTGGATGTCTGTAGTTTGAGAGTAATCAATACGAAAGAGAAATGGAAATGTGGTGGTTTGGGATATATGGAATACCAACTAAGGGACCGGTAGGTCCTCTCTATCATCTTCTTCTGCCTCTGACTTGCTTTCCTCCTCTTCTAGTGTTCCTTCTTTGTTGTCTCCTTGAGATTTCGAATCTTGCATTTTCTTGAGATATTCTTTGTTGGTGAAATTGTCTGATAGTGGAATTGAGGTACGAGCCTTGTATGGTACGACACAGAATGCTGCTATGGGCCTGCCAAATACCGTGCCGTTTAGCTTGCACAGAACATATGCTCCTCCTCTGTTCTCAAGGATAATGATGAGGGGGCCTAGATAATGTGGTCGCATCTTCCTATTGAGGGTTTTCTCAATTGCTGTGTTTCATATGAGAACAAAGTTGCCCTTCTGGAAGTCAAACTCTCGAATTGTATGCTGGTTTTCTTCAGCAAATCTCAACACTGCTCGTACCTTCTTTTTTACTCTTCCTATATCTTCCTGTCTCCTCTGCAGTGCTACAGCCCTTCGTATGATGAGGTCAGTGGTGGATACACTCAAGCCTGGTGGTGGCCGCAAGTATGTGGCTTCCGTGATATCAAGAGGAATGAGGGGGTGGGTCCCTGTAGCTGCAAAGTAAGGAGAGCAGCCCATTCTCTTGCAGGTGGTGATTTGTTTGGACCAGAATACTGAGTGTGCGACCTGAGACCATTTCTTTGAGTCTCCGTCCGTGGCCTTGAAAAGGGCTTGTTGTACGTTGTAGTATGCTTGTTCGACCAGACTATTGGCTTGAGAGTTGTACCCACTGACTTGAATGTGATGAATGTTGTACTTCTTCCCGAGGTATGCACAAGCATCGACAAACGGGCCTCCATTGTCTGATACAATTTTGCTGAAGGCTCCCCATCTGCAGATAATGTCTTTGAATATCCACTCTCCTATGGTTTTAGCGGTTTTGCGGCATAGGCATCAGAACTCTGGGTACTGTGTGAGAGTACATCGTCCTTGGACAATGTACTTAAATCCGTTCAAGGGTGGCATGTGCATGGTGTCTATATGAATTTTTGCAAATAGCAGGGCGGGTGGTTGGACAGTGAGTGGGATGAGGATGTGTCAAGTCTGTCGTATCTGGCACAGGTGGCAGGTACAAACGTACCATGCAATGTCCACAGCATGCTGTGGCCACCAGAATTGTTTGACGAGGACTGCTTTAGTTGCAAATACACCCCTGTGACCTTGTTTGTTGAGGCAGGACTTTAAGATACAAATTTGATCCTCCAGAGATACGACTAGCTTGTGTACTCCTGGGGGGCTGTGGTATCAAAGGCGGTTGCTGTTCTGGAAGAAATGCATGGCAAACCTGACAAAGGCTGCGTGCTCCTCGTCTGTCATGCCTTGGGGACACTGTATGTTTGAGAGCCAGCCGGGTACAAGCAGTCAAAATCTTTAGCCTTGTCAGACCTGGGGATCTTTTCATACAACAATGTTGTTTGGCCCTCTTTGGTATGGGCTGCCTCAACCGGCCCCAAGTTGGGTGATGTTGTCAGGTCCTCCTCGGTTCGACCCCTTTCTTTATTGGTAGTTGTATATTCAAATACTTTGTAGATTTGACCTGAGCTTGCTACGCCTAGAGTTGGTCTCATGAGCATTTGGGGGAATACATACATCTTGTCAATCCAATCCTGGAATTCTTCCTCGTCCTCTTCTTTGTCTGGGTCTCCTGGCTGCTTTGGTCTCCTTGAAAGTCCGTCTGGCCTGTGGAACTTGCCGGGTACGTGTACTAGCTTGAAGTGAAAAGTGAGGATGGCAAGAATCCGTTGATTGATGCTTGCTCCTGGCAGAATATCCAGGTTCTTCAGCATACCTTTGATATACTTTGCATCTACTTCCACAACTAAATTCCATATCCCTATAATGTAGAGCTTGAGGGCCCTCATGGCGCGGTAGTAGATTTCGAGCTTGGGCTGCGAGAAACGAGCCTCTCGTTTGTTGAGGGTTAAAGAGCCGAACCTATTGTAGTACCGAGTTTTGAGTTTGACAGGGTCTGCTTGACACAAGTAATATCCGACCGCAAGGTACGAGGTGTTGATGGCTAGTATGACTGGGGAGTCTGAGGTATAGTCAATGGCTCGTATGACTTCTTGTGCGGTGATCTGTTTGGGACCCCAGTCAAATGGAGCGTCCTTTCTTGTAAGCTTGACAAGGTGATGTGCCCATTTTGCAAAGTTCTTGATAAAGTTTTAAACAATGCCTACGGTGCCTAGGAAGGCTCAAACCTTGGTGAGCATGTGACAGGTGCTATTGTCTGTTGCTGCAAAGCTTCAGTACTTCTTTGCCAGTCCCTAGGCATAAGGGGAGTTTTTTGCCTTAGGGCAACAGATTGGTATGCATATCAGCAGCTAGGATTCTTGAAGCTTGCTTCAGGTCTCTTACTGTTGGTGATGTTCTATAAGGGTCTCTGGCTCTATGTTGGGTAACAAATCTGGACAAACTTAGATGCAGATATAATATTGCCTGGAAACTTGCAGCACAGCTGGAACTGTGTCTGAAATCCTTTCCACCTGACCTGTTGAGAGAAAGCAGGTAGTTGTCGACACTATGCACAATCCCAAACCTATCCATCAATCCATTATCTCTTGCCCATTTGATCCAGAGCTTGCGCAAGAAGCTCAAGATGAGATTGACCGCAAAGGTCTCTTAGCTTGACTCACTCAGCACTGCTCTCTTCTTGACCACATCTTGGCTGCATACACTGCTTTTACCCCCACTGAAGCCTTCATTCGCCCCACTCCAGAGAAACGGCGCACAGCTATCTTCAACAACGTTGATTTTACCAATGACCAGAGACAAATTATAGGCGAAGTCACCACCAATGCTGGAAATGCAGTAGCCACAGCTATAAACAACTGGATTAAAAGGCTTATTGCACAGATGGCTAGTCATTATGGCAATGCTATCATAAACCTTGCTTAGCAAGTCACCATCCTTTTAACGACGGTGCAAACACAACAAGCTCTGGTAGTCTCCTACAATTGTCAGGTTAATGCTTTAGCAGGAGGTGATCTCTGGCAATTTGTGCCATTTTGCTAGAGCGTGTTGCCTGCGTTATAGAATTGGAGCCCAGGCGGACAAGGGAGTACAGTATGTTCCTTGGTTTCTTTGCTTTCTTTTGCTTGTTTGTTGTTGTCCAGTACTTGCTTATTGTTTTCCCATACAGCCTCTCTCTTGCTAATAGGGTCGTGCGGTTCTTCTGGTATCTTTTTTCTTCCAGGGTCTGTATTTTTTCCTCAAGCACTTTGGCTTCCAACTTTTGGGACCATTCATTCTTGGTCTTGTTGTCATTTAGGACATCATGGAGTTCTTTTTTTTGTTTAGCAATCTTGCGGTCTAGTTTTGATATGTTTTGTTTTTCACGCTTCCTTGCCATTTGTTGTAGGTCATTTTAAAATTCCTTCCATAGGGGTTGTGCGTTGTGCTCGGGTGAGCGACTGATTGTGTTCGCCAAGTCTCTCTGTAGTTTTAGGCCCCGGGAGTGGGCGGCCTCTTGGAAAACATGGTTATTAATAGTTAGTGGTTTCATCTGCCACCTCCCGGGGCCTATGTAGGGCACTTTGAGGTCAGTGATTACTACAGAGGTGAGTCTGCAGTCCGTCTTGAATGGCACACTATTCATATCCCACTCTGATGTTCTGTTTGCGACTTCCTCTGAGATATATATCCGGTTGATCCTGGTCCAGCTCCCAGTGCTGTCTTGTGTGTATGTGTAGGTTTGGTCATCGGGGTTGACTGATCTCCATCCATCTCGAAGCTCAAGGTGCAAGCAAAGGTTTGCAAGGGAGAGAACGGGAGCCATTGATTCCATTCTACATGAATAGCAGTCGATTGCATCTTCTACGATATTGAAGTCTCCAAGCATGACGTTTGGGACTAGGAGGTCAGACGTTTCCTAATTTTGTAGTAGGTCATCCCAGAAGGCAGTGTTGTCGGAATGGTCATTTGGTGCGTACACATTCAGAATTGTGATGTTGAGGGCCTGGTGCCAAGGTACAGTGACCATTAGTGCTCGTCCAGGTATGATCTCATACTCTCTGACGCCTTCAATGTTTGTCACATCTCTATTAAGGATTATTGCGACTCCTTGCGCGCTGGTGGCTCTTGTCAAGGTCAGGGCTGAGTAGTGTATGTGCAACCTCTTCCCAAAGAGTTTCCATATATTCTCAAGGTTGGGTTCTGATAGGTGGGTCTTCTGCAGTGCTAGGACTCTTATTCTTTTCTCTTTGACTAACTGGTTTATATGCATCCATTTGTCATTTGGGGTTTTTCCCTTGCCCCGTATGTTTAGGGTTGCAATTTTTAGGGTTTCCCTGGTTCTCTTTGATATTTTCTTGGTTTGTTTTCTGTGTTGGTTGAGCCTCGCGTTTGTTAGGTTGTGGTTCCCATTTGGTTCTGGGATCTCAGGGGATTGGTGGGGTCTAGGTGAGTTACATTCTTGGTCATTTCTTGCTTGGCTGATATGCCCTGGGCTAGGTAGCCTGCTGGGAGTGGGATCATCTGGTGTGGATGTCTCTTCCCGTATCTGTCCCCCAATACCTGGTCTGGGCTAGTCATAGGGGGGCATCTCCTTCTGGTTACGGGTGGGTTGGGTCAATAGGAGAGTGCTCGTCTCCAATCTTACGAGTGCTATCCTTGAGGGGCTGTCTGATAAGTAAAGCCAGCCTCTCTCCAGCACTGGAGGGGGGTTATGCCGTGTGTGCCGGTGGTGCTTCCATGTGTATTCTCTTTTTTTATGACAGTGAGGTGGCCGCTTAGGGTGAATACCTGGTTTCCTGCAGGTGGTGGACTGTACCACCTTACAGTGAGGCTGTATTGGCCGAGGGGATAGCCAGCCTGGGCTGGGAATTCCCATGGTTAACTTTGTCATGTGGATTCAAGACATGGCTTGTCCTAGCCATTCCGGTCTGTTGCTGACTGTCCCATCACCACTCTGCTTGCAGAAGAGGCTTTGGGTTGAGCTGCATCTGTTGAGACCGCTTTCAGCTGATGCAGCTCTGTGGTTTCCTGCTGCGTTCCCTTGGTCCTAACTGATTATTTATAGGTTGAGATGAGGTAGGAACGTGCAGTTCAGGAGCGATCTGTGTTTTCCCTTGCTACTCCTTTTTACGTTGATTTATCTTCTCTCCATGTTGCTGCCACTTTATTTGCCGTGGCCTGGTAATGCAGTCCGGTTTGATACCTCTGATGTGGGTTTCCCATTCAGCATCAGGACATTACAACATAATTATAATTTCATTAAACAGCAGTAGGTATGGTACGGTCAATGATTGGTCGAGCGTTGGTAAACGGGGTGGGGGATTTCTTCCAGGCGTATGTACATCAAGTATGGTATGTTAATGGAAGCTACAGTACAGGGTCCGATTTCTACTCCTGTGTAAACGTTGTTGCTTCTTCAAGGGCTGCAGTTGTGCCATCCTCAATCTGGGTGCTGAGGGGCTCAACTACAATGCGAGGGGTGGGAGGAAGGGGTCTGGCCCTCCTGTTGCAGTTCCCTCTTCGGAGGTAGGGGAGGGGGATTGCATTGATAGACCAAATGGGTCTGAATGGCTATCAATCATGGAGTGACCTAGGGAGTAGGAAGTGAAGGAGAGGCATTAGAAAGGTGGTTTTTTCCCTACCACTGCCCAATTGGTGGGTAGCTGGATGATTGTGTATCGGTGGTCCACCCCTGGTGTTACCAGAGTGAACTCTATTTGTTTCTTCATCACCACTCTGACCTCCTCCACTACCAGTATACCAAGGTGTTTCTTTCTGCAGGGCTATTCTCCACTTTTATATTGAGGTACATGCCTTTAGCAATGGGTTTGGCTAGTTTGTCTCTGACTAGGTATCTGTCAGCGTGTCCGTTGAGACCTTGGCACTGGTTGGTGAGGATAACAGGCATGGAGTGGGATGCAGATGTGCCAATGGTTAGGCAATATTGTTCAAGAGTTGACGGTGTAGTTTGGTGGAAAAGGGGGAGTGATGGGATAGGGTTAGCCAGGGCTTGTATTACGCTAAGGAGGGTGGACAAGAATGCGCTGGGCATTTTGCAGGTGGGTTGTTACTTGTTGGTTTGGTATGTGGGTTTGCAGGTTTTATACGTGATTTCTAGGCTGGTCCAGCCTCGGTATTATGTTGCTTGTTGCCTGTGGATGTTGCCTATTCGGCAGGCAGAGCTTTTAGTTGTTATGAGAGGGTTGTGTGCTCTGAGTGTGGGGCAGCTTTGGTTTCACCCTTGCTATCACGATTTGATGGGTTCATTGGGGTGGGGTAGCTGATCATTGCCTTGTTGTACCCTATAAGACAGGTCAGGGTGTGCTTGATCTTGTCAGTCACTGCTCTTGCCATCTTGGGAGCAGGGGGGCCCTGGTTGTAGACCTGGACCAAGACACATTCGGCTTCAGATGTGCGGGGAAAGTTGCGCCAATCTTGGTATTGCTTCTGGCTTATGTTGTCGTACATGCCTAGGGCGTCATCAAAGTGGACACAGGGGAATCCGCCCTCTGGGGAAAGTGTAAATGGGATGACCAATGTGAAAGGGGTGGTTTCTTCGCTAGGCTGGTTGACGTTGATACGGGGGGGTTTCATTCTAAGAAAGTGAGGAGCTTTTTGGGAGGCAGACGGCAGTCCCCATACATCCCCAACACAAGTGCATAGGATTCACTATGCCACCAAGAGTATTACACTACCTCATGCAGCCAAACATCATACCAATGCTGATGATGCGGGATGCAGACGTGCTAGCCAACCTGGAATGCCTCCACTACACTACCCTACAGTGGTACTTCCTGCGCCACTTCCAAGAGAAGTCATTAGGAACCTCGAGACCATACTAGGCCGACTCAGCAACATGGCCGTAGCAGAAACCCTAGAACAAGCCAACAGGGGAGCTCAGAGGGCAATAATAAAGTGGACAGCAGAGCTAGGCATAAGGCGAGGGATGACAGACAGTGAGTTCAGCAATATGTGTTGGATGAACAGTCATTTTAAACCCTTTCACTCCGTGCTGGTCTATGGGGTTGTAGACCAAGACATCATCAAGATTGATGACAACTAGAAGGGGAGATGGTGTTACGGACTGGTCTGCCCCCCCTTCCTTTTCTCTCTCTCTTCCTGTACCTTTCCTACCTTGCCTTTACTTCTTACTTGAAGAGTCCCTGGTAGTCATCCAAACTCATAAACCTTCCCTCCTGGTTTAAGCCCCTGACCCTCTTGGTCAAGATCATAGACTCCTACCTTAGTCATTGTACTTGTACCTCAGAATAGCGTCACTCCTCTCTCTCGTACCACAAACCATAGTATTACTTGTACTAGTATATAAAGTCCAAGCTTGAGGTCAATCAGACTCAAGCTTGTTCACTTGTAATATTCACCGGTTACCTGTGCAAAAGGACTTCCCTTGTCTACCATCACGAGTCAGTCACCGCAACTTGATTTGAAACACTCGGATAAGAACCAGGACCAGTTTCAACACTTCTCTTATGAGATCATTGCTTAGAAGGTAGCTAGTGCGTTTAAAATACATTACATTTGCCTCATAAAGGCCATAATGTGTGATAAAGGCAGTTTTCCATTTATCACCCTTTTGGATGCAAACATTGTTATATCCCCAGCGCAAGTTAATTTTAGTGAATATTGATGCCAAATCTACCAAGTCTGCTATTTGAGGGATAGGATAACTGTTCTTTATTGTGATGTCATCCAATTTCCGGTAATCCATGCATAGACATAAGCCACTGTCATTTCTTTTTACAAAGAAAACAGGTGTGGCGAGCAGACTCTTGGACTCAGTAATATAGCCTTTGTGGAGTTCTTCTTAAATCCATTCATCTGAGGAATTATGTTCCTTAGGAGATAGCGGGTATAGTTTAGCCAGTTTGGGAAGGGAAGCATTCTTCACAAAATCAATACCATGATCATACAGCTTGCGAACCAGCATTCTCTCTGATTTCATCTTAGAGAAAATGTCACTGAACTCATAGAGATGTTCAGGCACTAAAGTTTGCCATTTTGAAGTGTTATCATCTTCAACCTCAGAATTCATTTCTAAATTCTCTGCAACACACATTGCTATTTTAAAGTCTTCTGGATTCTCTGTCAAGAACTAGTCAATACGTGGATTTTCAGGGCACTCCTCATCTAACTTGTCCAGGAGAGTGACCCAGGGATCCTCTCTTTGTTGTAACTGAAGTTTATTGGTTTCTTCTTCAGTCATAAGGTTTATTTTACAAGTCCTGTGGGCGTAGCTTTCAGGGCACCTGGTAAACTTCTATTCCCCTTTTTGCCAGTTGACCTTAGGATTATGTGTAAAGAGATATGTTTAACCAAGCATCATATTCTTATCTCCCAAGTCTGTTATTAACAATTGATGAGTAGGCCTATAAGACCCTATCTCAATGTAAGCTCGGACAAACTTGTCAATTTGTCCACTTTTGTAGAAAGTCCCATTAGTGTTTTTCATGTTGTATGGGTTTTGCCAGTTATCAAGTGGTTACTTTCAACAACAGATTTATTGATGAATAATATTGTGGCCCCTGAGTCAACCAGAGCTTTGATCTGCACTTTCTTTCCATAAACCCACAATGTCACAGGCAGCTTAAAGGAATTCTTGTTGCAAGAACTTGATACAAGACGTCCTGTGCTATTAATGTATACATGTCTAAGAATGTTTATTCCAATGGTGGGTTCACTAATCTCCCCTACATGTCCACAGGTATTTACATGTAGGTCTTTCAAAAATCTGAGGTTGTGCAAGGCTGGACTTTGTCCAAGTAAAACTGGGCTTCATCTTTCCCAATCAAGGCTGTTTCATCAGCATCCTCAAGCTCCTCAATTTTTGCGTGTAAGCATCAGCAGAACCGTAGAATCCCTGTGCAGCCTGGTAGATTATGTAAGATAGTGCCTGCCTTTTGTGGAAATGCAATGAATTGGCAAGCCGCCGTCAGCGCTGCAACTCCCTTGGCCAACTCACCACCAGCTAGACCCTCTCTTCCAAGCTTTACAAATTTGGAGAAGGCCTGTTGCTGTCATATAATGATATATATAGATGTACTACCTTCTCTAGAATGAACAGGGTCACACAAGTGACTCAGAGTACCACTGGCAGGGGATTCAAGTTAGTGACTCGGTAAGTATCATTGATTTTATACGGGGCTCAACCCCACCTCTAATATACAATGGGTGGGCTACAGCTACAGTGTTGCATATCCTTCCAAATATTCTTCTTCCGTGACACCCCCTTCACCATCTTCAGGATTGCCATCACCATCATTTGCTCCCACTGGATATCCGTGGGGATTTTTAGCTAGAATAAAACTCAAAAATAAGTTGAAAAGAGTATAAACTTTGTTCATAATTTTCAATATAAAATTCCGGTAAAAATTCTGAAAAACTTCCTGATTTTATGTGATGATATTTTGTGACAAATCTAAGATATTTTTGACTCAAAATATGCTTTAGATTTTGTCTAGACTTTTCTTGTGCAAGATGTTTGTAAAAACTGGAGGAAATCTGATCAAAACATTAATTTAATAGATTTTGCTAAAATTGTAATAAGATTTTAGAGTAGAAAAGCTAAGACAAAATTTAAAGCATATTTTGAGTCAAAAATATCTTAGATTTGTCACAAAATATCATCAGATAAAACTAGAAAGTTCTTGTGAATTTTTACCAAAATGTTATATTGAAAATCATGAATAAAGTTTATACTCTTTTCAACTTATTTTCAAGTTTTATTCCAGCTAAAAATCCGCACAGATATCCAGTGTCCAGTCTCATCAGTCTCGGACTCAACTGCAATTTCCTCAGGTTTGTTGTTGCTTGAATCAGCGTCCGATTCAACCAAAGATTGACTGACCATATCCACGTCATCTTATGGCTGCTCCAGGTTGTCAACAGTGCCTTCAATTGACTATGGTGATCACACTGTGTCCCACTCCTCCGCCAATATAACGCATCAACATATCTCTGTCTACAAAACTATAGCACGGTCAGTGACAGCATAATGGGAGTGCAACTTAAATGCTTACAAGTTCACGTAGTAAAACCTCCACTCTGAATTGTAATCATACCAATCAGAGCCCTTGGTACTGTCTTTGCTTTCTACCAGAACTGCATCCTGATGTCCAGTACTAGTAGTACCCGATCGACCGTGCACAAATGCTGGGATGATGTGCGCGCCTTGTATAACATCATCAGGATCAAGAAAGCCATATGCCTCATCCATAAATTCAAGCCGGTGCAGCTTCTGATGCTTGAAACCACCCTTCCAGTGCTTGCAAAGGTGATACCATCGGACCCAAAGGAACTCCAGCAAGTGTACGGTATCATGTTTGCCATCAATGTGGTATACCACATTGGCATGAAATATTCCAAGAACACGGGTGTAGGAATATGGGTGACCCGAGCTGGACACACCGGTTTCTGGATCGTAGTCAGGAGATAGCGTCATAATGTCTGCATGATTCCGACTGTTTGGCGCACATTGTAAGTAGTATAGTTGACTCGTAACACTTTATGGTGGAAGAGTCGGTCATTTTGTATAATTATTTGGTTCCATTCTTTGTCCATGTACATACGACAATCATTGGCTTGCCCTGGATGCAAAATTTGTCCCAGCAGATGATTTTGGAGTTTCTTTCAGAAGCCCTGTACTCAGAAGTAAATGACCGCCAGTGCATTTTATAAGATAGAATACCCACAATGATAGCTAGGGAGGTAGCATGCTCCCGTAGAAATGGCACAAGTTTCAATGTGAAGTTGCGAGAGTGGGATATGTGATGGGAGGGGTATATGCAAGCAGTTCTAATTCATCCTGTGCCAGTGCGGCTTGCACCTTGGCTTGGGTCTTTTTTGATAACAGATGTTTGTGAACTTGCGCTTGTTTGCGCTGCAAGAGCTCTTCACGGCGCTGCAGGCGTGCAATTTGTATATTTGCGCCATTCTTATTTGTCCGAGCATAGAAGTGTTTCACGCGGCGATGTTGGAGCTCACTCTGCAAATTTCACATGAGTAAGTTACTACTAAGCAAATGGTTGAAACACCTACAGTCTGTGTGGAATAGGAGTCTGTTGTCCCAAACCACAAGATTTGCAAAATATAGTCACCCAATGCATGCAGTTTGTACGTACACAGATTGAGTAGCTTGCGTTTTGGTCCTTGAACTCTGTTCTGTGTAGAAACCGCTGTCCCAACTTGGGTTGCAGGCTGATTAGTCACTTTTGCTGATTTTGCTGCTTTACACCTGCCACGGGCCACTTCTTCTCCTGGTAGTTCCTTTGTATGATAATGGGGGCATATATTATTCACAAGATGACGAAGCTTGGCACCAAGCATTGTTGTGGAAGTCCAGAGGCTTTGCACTGTAGAGTCAGCATGAAGTCAAAGTTTTGCCAGTGTGTGCCATTCAGCCAGCGTAAATAATAATTCTTGTATTGTTTTATCATGTCCTGCGTCCTTGAATAGTCCTTCGAAACAGGACATTGACGTTTGTAGTAAGTCCTCAAAGTCACGAGCAGCAAGCTTTGTCATGGCTGATGCATTTGACAAAAACCGCCAAATGGTCAATTGACCAAACGTAGGCACATGTTGGAATCTAGTTAACAATGCCACATTAGAGAGAACAAGGAACTAGCATAAACTTGGTTTACGCACCTTCTGTTCAACTCTTGAACAGAGTCTGCCCCTATTGCAACCAACATCCGGATAAGATGGGTGAAGGTTGATTTGTAGATGCCAAGTTCAAATTCATGCATCAAATCAACTACAAATATTTGAAACCTGTTGAAACCTACTTGAAGAGGTAAAAGTTGTTTGGAAAATGCATTCTAGAAGATTATATTAGTAACATGTAGATTTCAAGTCAGATATACTCACCACAGTTGGCACCAATGACTCTCTGGCTAGCAGGTCCTCTACGGCTGTACTCTTGACACCATGCCCGCCTTGGTATATGTGTGAGCGTGTGTGTAAGATTTTGTCATGAAGGCGACTGTCATCTACACGCACTTCTCTCACATGCCTATCATTGTTGCGCTTCATACCAAGGTCTGGAATGCGATCTTTGATTATCTTGCATGTAACACATGGACAAGTTCCAAGATTGCGAATAGAGGCCAAAAGTATCCTGCGGTAAAGGTGGTGTTAGGTTCCACTTTCATTAAAGCTGTAGTGGTGACTTTGCACTCACTTTTCGGGATAATCTGCAGAGTATGTAAAAATGCGAGGGAAAACACGCCAAACCACACCATCAGGGCACTTGATAATAATCCCATGTCTGTATGCTTCAATGAAGTCATCATCCAGTAATACACACCATACAGCATGCATCAGTTCCCGCCGGCAATGAGTTAGAAGCTCAGACGAAGGTCCATTTCCCGTCAAATTCAGAAAGAAGTCAAAGAATGTATTGGGTAGCTATTGAAGACGGTTAGTTTCTGACTTGAAATCTATCATTCCAGACATGATTTCTCACCTTCAGAATGTATGCAACATGGTGGCAAGCATTTGAACTTGGTTTACAGCGGGTATATTTTGACTTGTTGCCAAAATACATATATACTGTCAACCTTTTGATTTTTCATGGGTGCTATAAATTTTTCAGAAATACAATAAAAATACAAATCGCTGCAAAAAGTTCTCTTTGACTAGTCCATGTAAATTTTGTAGAGATATTTACATGAGGAAGGGGTGCGGGAAAATGCCAGTGCGGGAGGTCAGATTTTGAAAACTAATGCGCTGCGATGTCACGTCTTGATGGGCTGATGTCACATCGGCATCTTCGGCATGCTGATGATGTTGGGTGCGCACAAGATTTCAAACACTGCAATCCAGTCGCAGCGGAGATCGAATCACGTCACCGTATGGCTGGCTTGTTACGCAGGCCCTTTCAAATATGCAGTACGGCATTCCCTGGGCACTGTGAAGGAAATTGGAATACAGTGTGTGAAAGAGCGTATATAAAAACGGTGTGCTCCAATGTTTCTATACTCACCGCCTGGTAGCATCAACGGCGATCTGTGCATTGATAAGTTCAGAAATGTCCTCAAGAGCGTTGTCCTGCCTCTCATTCCCGCATATACTGACATATCCCTTAAATATAATGATGTCGGATGTGCCATAGCTAGTACTACACAAAAGATATTTTATTGGTATTTTATATGGAGTGTTGCGGCCATAAAGTTGAATTTAAAGACTGATGCGCATTTGAAAGTATGTGCGCATGACAGTAGAGGCCAGAGTGAAGCAACTGGCAAGGTGGGTTGAATCTGACCAAAACATTAGAGCGCAGACTACACGCTCTAAGGTACATTCCTTTTCATCAGTTTCCTTCTCTTGTGGTAGTTTTTGGATGTATGCATGTGCTTGATTAAATGCTTCACTTGAATATATTTCATCGTAAACCCGTTCCGCATGACTTTTGGAGTGCTGCCAGAATTGCCGGAAAAGAAAGTAATGAAAACACCGTGAGCGTGAACTGGCCCAAGTCTCTTTGATTATTGTTGTGATTGAACGATAGAGTAGACCAGGGACCAAGAAGAAGGGGACTGTAGAATCTGACGATCAGTGTCGCTGACCATCAGGAATGTTGATAGTTACAGGGGAAGTTTCCCATCCATCCCGAACTGACTCTTCTTCCACATTTAGTTTTGCAGACTTGCGTTTTGCATCAAAATTGGCCAAGTTGGTGGGATTAAAATCAGGAGCAAGGATTACCTCCTGGACAAGCTTGTTACACTCTTCAAGTGATTTTATTGAGGAACCACTCCACAACCAGTTCATGAGCCGCCATACCAACCAATTCTTGAATGGAGCAACGGATGAACTATCCAAGTCCGAAGTTGCAGTGTTGCTAAGGGATGATCCAGGAGCCTCTGAGACTGTACTGTTTAATGAGTTTGGCGTAGAATACATCAAATCTTCTATATTGAGATTGTCGTCTGGATTATGGCTAGAAAAAACTGTATATTCACAATACAGCCCAAATAGATTTAATGTTGTACATGTTGTTCTGACCAAAAGTGACTCGGAGGGTGTATTGGGGTTGTTATTGGGAGTAGACGGGGTCTCTTCAGGTTCAGGTATTGGAGCAGGGGGGTCTGGGAGCTGTTCTTGCAGCTTCCAGGTTTTCCGCTTTATATGCTGTCCTCGTCCAAGTACGGGGGGTACAGAGGCAGTTCCTCATACTCTGCTACTAATAGTACATTGCTAACGCTATTCATGATATTGCCGGCATCAGGTACAGCTTGCTCGATGTCATCATTAGCAGCTGGAATCTACAGTTTGCAAAGAGACGTTATGAGATATTCAATTACACTTGGAGTCTAGTAATAAAAATTGTGTACCATGTCAGATAACTCCATTGTTGCTTTTCTTGCTTCAATATGCTGTTGTTTTCACTCCTCTTTCTCCACGAGCTTCTCAGCCAGCCTCTTCAAGGACACATCCTTGTGATTGAAAATTGTACATGAAGCTTGATGGATTTGCAATGCAGTAGGAGTGGCAAACCCCAAGCGACCGCATGCTGATATAAATGAAAATATAGGCATAAAGAGTAAAATTGCACAGACAAGATGGAATATATGGACTTGCATATGAGTGAAGGCAGTGTCGCATGTGCAAACGGAATGCCTGTGACAGTGGAAAGAAAAGGTGCCACTGGCCACAATCAGTGACATGGTCATATTGACTCAGATATGAACAATAGAGCTATTCCTGTATAAATTGTATCATATTTCAGATGGCATCCGATATTCACTCCCACCAATCTCTATTCCTCATACAATGCCCCCCACTGACCACCGTTCCAACTCTCCGGCATCTTCATCCAACACTGAGATGTCGCCTGCAACATTAAAAATGCTGATGTCTCTGTTCAAGGAGAAGAAAGGTAATGTGACCAAAAGAAAGCAGTAAGCCACATACCTGTGAGTCTCATCTATGGCTTCTCAAGTGTTTGTGTGCATGGTATTAGGGCCCAGAAGGAATCCGAGAAGAACGAGGATGAAACATTGGAGAAGACATGGACCAACTACGGCCGCATATTAGGCCGTATCAGCAATCCATTTGACAAGTCGCTCAAGGTTGTTGAACATGGTCTCATACTTGAAGCATACAATCCAAATGATCCAGAGGCTGTCCCACGCTCAAATGATGAGTTGTAAGCAGCCACTGGCACTTGTACATCCACAATGCATCACTGATCACAAAGACTAGAACACGGCGGATGGATGAAAGCTGGGAGATTATGTGTGAGCTGATTGTCAGAGGTGAGATGTGAAAAAGTATCGAGAGCCGTGACCTGAGACGTGCAAAGGCAAGTCACAAAATTACCAAATAGAAAGTCATGAAACTGCGACGGCAGTTATCCAGATAAACACGGGCATTGGCAACGTCCGCTCTGACAATACCGCCAGTCTGAGGAGTGACATCCTGCGTTATCTTCACTTTGACACCAGCATCCCGCTAATCCCTCTCATTCCACCTGATGAACCAAATAAGGGCTCCCGCGGGTACCACCATATCATTACTGCCAAACTTCTTACACCCATTGAATACCTGGCAACTCACTCGTAAGTCTTATGCAGTAACCTTGATCAATTTCTAACTGTTTCATAGAACCTATTCTGAAATCATGACCGCTACTCGACTTGTGAGAGATGATCAGCTACCACGGTTCCTATATCCAGATGGTCATGAGTACAACAGTAAGGATGAAGCTGACAAGCTTTGTCAGGGACATGTTTTCATCAGGGTGTGTCACACTATAGACACTAATCACTACGGTTGTTGACAATAATGGTATTTAGGTTGCCAGACATATTCTCCTCGGACCCAAGAAGGCAATCAATACTCTAGCAACACCAAAAGGCCATGGTGGTAATGCAAAGATCATGGGTATTCGTGCAATGACACCACGACTAGCTGCTTACATTGCCGTCCAGGTACACTGCAATTCAACTTCCGGTCAATGTTGTTGCTAATGTATCTAATAGGCTCATTTTGCCATATCTGACATCCAAGAGTGGTGCTTGGACAACCGCGAGTACTTTCAATATGACCGCTTCTTCTGGAACCTCGTTGACATTCTTGAGAGTGAGGCTGGTCCAAATATTCTTCAACTTCTGGATGAGTAAGTGATACTTCTAGATATTCAATTAATCTCAGGCTAATAGTCCTTGCATTAAATCAGACAAGTTTTTGGAATAAAAGGATCCATTAGCACATCCTCTCATCATTCGCAAGCAACACAGGCGTGCATGACCCCTGCTGAGCATATCAAAGCACAGCGTGCTAAGAAGGCCTCCCATACTGTAGTCTAATAGCCCTATCCATTGTTTCTCGCCTGTAGCATTCAAGTTGTCCCTGTCCAATATATATGCTATCTACTCTTGTATTACCACGGCCTCAGGCTGCCAGTGAAGATCACATACATAAGCATTGGGTTAAAATCTGGTCATGATATAAAGGCATTAGACACTTACATGTTTGCCTTACATATCATTGCCGTAGCCTCTTAGCCATAGCTAAAAATGTCTGTACGGCCTTTTATCATCAGGTTTATGTCCCCTGCCCAGTGTTGCAAACAATGTGCCAAGGACATATAGATTTCTTCCGAAGCGATTGTAATTACTCTGTATTCCCACATGGTCACCCTGTAAATTCCACTGAGAAACATAAGTCCTTATGTCATTTACAAGGCCTCTTGTCTTTTACCGGGAACTACACTAGTATGTATTTATTTCATGAAAACACTGATGAGACAGATGTAGAAGGCTGGAGTGTTTCACCCTCATCATCTGTGATTTCAACTTCTATCACATGCATCTTCTTTGCCTTGAAATTTCTAAAAGCTTGTGATCCATTTCCTCCTGCCCAATTATCATGACCCATGGACTGGTACTTGGGCTTAGACTTCTTGTCAAAATTCTTGGCCAGCTGGTAGCAGTCATCAGTGTTGTGTGACGTCTTCTTGCAAATGTGACAGAATTTCTTCTTGCCGGCAGTTGCAGTTGCTACCTGCTTGTCCTTGTTTTTGCCTTTTCAGCCGAGTCAATGTCCATAGGAGTCTGATGATTATCTGAGCCTTCTTTACTAAAAGCAGTATCCCGGGACTTCTCTGGATTGACGATCTTGTTAATGTTGAGTAAGACATCCAGGAACTTGATCCATTTAGTCGGTAACACAGACTCATCCTTTTTAGCAAGTACGAGCCACATGTCACATGGCAGGACCTCTCTGAGCTTGTCAATGAGAAGTCCGTTATTGTACCCAGTAAGTCATCTCAAGGTGTGATGCTGGACCTGAACCACCACCATCTCCGAAGGCACCCGGACAGACAACCATCACCAACAACAATCTAAACAACAAACAGCGACCCCATGGTGGAGAGCTGGGCAAGGAAAGAGTCAAATAGAGAATATGTTTAGCCCAGAATGTATGAACAGGTAAGTATCACCAACAACGCTCTGTACACCCCCACCATGGCATAACACGCCTCCAGCCAACACTGGCTAGACTTAACAGTTGCCACGCCCTGAGACAAATGTCTTAATATCAGGTTGCAGCCCCCCATACACACCCTCAAGAATGCAGCACAATGTGTACAACACAAACTACAGCGACAACAGTGGCCACACCACCCATCATTGAGAAATGGCCACACAGCACCATCCAAGCCACCACACGCCACCTTGCTCGAACAAAGGTATTTAGGGACACGTGAAGAGTACAATCAAATCATATAAAAAACTGCCTCAGCGCCCCCCAAACGGAACCTCATCATCCCCATACCAGCACCACACAACAATCATGCCAGCACCACACAACAATCATGCCAGCACCATACAACAATTATGCCAGAGTTCTTGCCCCTGCCCAATGTCCAACAAACTCCCCCCGTCCAGATTCCCACCATCCTGGACAACCAGGTGATAATGCCCAACACAGCCACACCCACCAAATGTACTAAGATGAACCAGTCTCAAAGCTAGAGCAAGGCACCAGGCACAAATACCCCAAAAGCACCCTCCATGACGAGACCGAGAGAAGCCACGCCTCCCTGTACCTCTGCCCCACCTGCCCCTCTGGCCTTGCCCCCAGCTCTCCTGACTGACTCAGACCACACAATGCTGAGCGACAGCACAGCCCGCGATGAAGAGGAAGCCATATGGGCAGCCACCACCCCATACCATCCCAGCCCATCCAAACGGCGCCGCACAACCTCAGACGATCCTGCAGAGTGTGCTCAGGCACACACCCTGTTGCCACAGCCCCCGTGGGGTCCAATTGATATGCGCCCCTCCAGCAGGTGCAGTGAGTCCTGGTCTGGATCATTTGTTTGGATAGTCTGAGCGGTGCGCCATTCTTGTGGTAGTGCTGTATAAATGGTGTGTGGATCTGCTTGGTGTGCCTTTCACTGTTTTCTCTGACCACTGCACTCTTGAGAACTTCACAGACCAAAAACACCTTTCTCAAAGGCAGGCCCGTTGGCAGGAGTTTTTGTCTCAGTATGACTATAAGATTGTGTACATTGCAGTGAAAGTGCTTTCAAGTATCGGGACCTTTGTCTAGGGACCAAGACTTCAGGTTTAAGGTGAGAATGGGTGCTAGGCTCACGCTTTCCAGCGAGAGATTGACCCTGGGAGCACTTGGACACAACAGAGTGTCAGCAAAACTGAGATTGTAACACTGGATATCCATGGGGATTTTTGGCTAGAATAAAACTTAAAAATAAGTTGAAAGAATATAAACTTTATTCATAATTTTCAATATAAAATTCAGAAATTCAGAAAGACTTCCTAGTTTTATCTGATGATATTTTGTGACAAATCTAAAATAATTTTGACTCAAAATATGCTTCAAATTTTGTCTATACTTTTCTTGTGCAAAATATTTGTAAAAACTGAAGGAAATCTGATCAAAACATTACTTTTATAGATTTTGCCAAAGTTGTGATAAGATTTTAAGGTAGAAAAGCTGAGACAAAATTTAAAGCATATTTTGAGTCAAAAATATCTTAGATTTGTCACAAAATATCATTAGATAAAACTAGAAAGTTCTTGTGAATTTTTACCAAAATTTTATATTGAAAATCATGAATAAAGTTTATACTTTTTTCAACTTATTTTCAAGTTTATTCTAGCCAAAAAATCCCCACAGATATCCAGTGTAAGCCTGAGACAGACTTTTCAAACACGAAGTTGAGCTTTTGCCAGAAAGAAAGAGAAATAGTATTGGTATATGGGTGAGCACCTAGGAATTGAGGATCTTTTGGTACCAAGAATGGGGAGAGGAAAATACTACAAGCGTAAAATGCCCTAAGGTAACTGAAGAACTACTTGTACACCTTCCTAGCTACTATATACCACCTGGTCCTCACACTCTGGCTATCTTTTTCCTTCATCTCTCTCTTGGATTCCTGGCCTACGCACTATCTGATGAGACCATCTGACTTGTGCATCCTCGCGCAGCGTGCAACGCATCTGCTGGTCCAATTGCCTAGCATCCAAGATCCGCTCGCATCCTTGTGTCACCTAATCCTAGCATGTAAATGTTCCTAGGCATTTTTGTATTCCTTCCCTAGCGGTTTTCCTTGTGGCGTCAACATTGCTCTTGTCTGTCTTTCTCATAAAACACATCCCTAGCACTGGATATGCCTGGGGATTTTATGCTGGGATAAAACTTGAAAATAAATTGAAAGGGGTATAAACTTTATTCATGATTTTCAATATAAAAATTTAGTAAAAATCCTAAAAGACTGCCAGTTTTATCTGCTGATATTCTGTGACAAAATTCAGATACTTTTCACTCAAAATATGGTTTAAATTTTGTCTGTGCTTTTCTTATGCATAATATTGATAAAAATCAAACAAAACCTAGTCAAAACACCAATTTACAGATTTTATACAGATTTTGCTAAGATTTTGATAAGATTTTGAGTTGGAAAAGCTAAGACACAAAATTAAACCATATTCTGACTCAAAAGTGTTTTAATTTTATTACAGAATATCAGCAGAGAAAACCAGCAGTCTTTTGGGATTTTTACCAGATTTCTATATCAAAAATCATGAATAAAGTTTATAATATACTGCCACTGTGTGCTTGTTGACAAGTTGGTCTCGTTGGAATGGGCCCATCCGCCTTACGACGCTGAGGGTCGATATGATCTGCCTCTTATCTTGGTCCAGATGCATTGCCTGAGGGTGTGTCCAGTCCTTTGTATTGTATTTTGCCTAGCTGGCCCTGCCCTAGGATTTGGCCGAGAAAGTGTACGCTGACCTTGAGGCCCATCCGGAGCTCCTTAGGACGCTTGCTCCATGCCTGCTGTTTGACCTAGGCACAATGGAGTTGCTTGTGTGCATCCGTGCTGCAGTTCTGTCTAGTGGCCCTATCATCAACATAGAAGATACTCCTCCCACTTCCCCGGTTAAAGACAGAAGACTGAGATTGGCTCCTATGCCAATATACTTAGGGAAATCCGGGACATGCACCAAAACACTGCCATTGCTATACATTCCATGCATGAAAACATCTTGATTTCCAAGCTGGACCTAGGGGTCCTTGTCCAGACTTGCAACTGAAATATAGCCTTGGCCCAAGCCCATACCACGCACCTAGGAAAGATTCAAGGAGTGGTCCATGATGTGGCAGGGGGTGTGGACATGTTGCAAGGGGCTGTCCATAACCTAGGCAATAGTGAGCACCAAGCTCGCAAGTTAGAGGGGAGGCTGAGGGGTAGTGCCCAAGAAAATGAGCATCTGAGGAAGGAGAGGGGTAGGGCATGTCGAGGTATGTGTGAGGATCCTCTTCGTCGAGGTGGCCGCAGCTGATGTACTGGCCCTAGGGGAATCCAATGGTAGGGCAATGACCATATACTGCACTGGTAGCCAGATACTAGTCCCTAGACCATGTGTACTGTTCGACCCTATTACCACATTGCTGTTCCTCCTGTAGTTGACGTACTTGACTCAAATACCGCTTGCTGCCTCGTCTGTGACCTTTGAGTTCATAATCTCAGGCTGTTCCAGTCTTTTATGTGCTTGTCTGAGTATGGTGTACACTTTTCCTCAGGCATCCTCAAGCTCCCTAGGGTCCCTAGGCATGAGTACTGAGAGTCCTAAGTGCTGCTCTCTTGTGTGGTCCATAGTTAATGTACAGTCTATATGTATCTTCATGTGGTCCGTATGTAATGTTGTGTCTTTGTGTGGTCTGTGTAGTTGTAGTCTGTGAGTTGTATGTCTTTGAGTTCTTTTGTTTGCTGTATTCAACAACCCTAGGGAATGTCCCGGTGATACGCTGCGCCCCAGATACTACCCTAACACACAACACAACCCCTCTGGGCTATGCTGCAGTCACAGAAGTAGGTAGATTCGAGGCACTGTGCTGTAAAGGTGCGAGGGGGCTCCTGGATTCCCAAGACCAGAGTCTGTCTATACAAGGGAGGGATATGAGACGAACCTCCTAGCCAGTCGTATCTGAACCCTCTCGTACTAGCCTCGTATCTCGTACTCTAACCTCTAACCTCGTACTAGCCTCTCGTACCTTCGTACTAGTACTAGTATGAGCACTCTAGTACCTCAAGAATATAAGAACTGGGGACGGATAGAAAGGGCTGGAATCGACTGGAATGGATGCAGTACACTCAAGTACCACTGAGGACAAAGTACAGAGTCAAGCAAGATCAAAATAGGGGAGATAC
>MLYV02000162.1:0-114470 GCA_001913855.2 Hermanssonia centrifuga
CAGGCTTTCGAGCCAGTCTGCCATTATTGAAAGCAGTGGGAGACGGTAAATTAGTGTCGCGACGCGTCGTGTTTACACGTACCAACCAAATATGGAGGCTACAAAATGATGGTAAACTACAACATTCTTAATAATTTACTCTCGCGCGTGATAAAAACAACAAGATATTGGTTACACACGGCAAATACCGCGCTGGCGCCAATGTTTTCCGCCAGTCGTCTGTGGGCGGTACGAGTGCCAAAAATTGTGGCCAAATAAGGAAGGTGGTTTGCTCATGCTCATGACTCATCGTGACAAAGTGCTCGTAGCGCCCACAGACGACTGGGTAGGAGTCTGTTACAGTGAGTGTTATCGGGTTTGCCGCCCAAACAAAACATTTTATATACTGTAGACTATTGGGTGCATTTCACTTGTCTCATTTTTAAAGTAATCTTTATACATGAAAGAATCTCAGAATTTTTTCATTCAGGTCACAAATCGAAGGTGAGCAAGCAACAGACACAATGATAATCCACTGAAACACTGAGCTGCTGGATTTCCTTTCCAGTAGCTTCAGCGCCTTCAGCAACTCGACATTTTCCTGATGAAGAGCATGCCTCTCATCACTCACAATATCAGCTGTCGAAGCTACACCCACATTCGACAATTGATTCTTCCCAGATGTTCTCCACATCCACATTTTATACTGCGGATCATCCATCTAGTCTTCCCCCATTCCAGTCGCGGTATTGTTTGCCTCCTATTCCTGGCACTTTACAGGTAGTAAACCCGGATTTGATGTGGTCGAGTCCAGGCATTACTCATCAAATGCTGGCAAGTCCGTTCATACCCCGTCCATTGTCGTGGGTATCTCACTGTCTTCAGGAGAACAATCATATTGTTAGTGAGCCCTTCGGCTTTGGAAATCTCGGGCCAACGCACGCTGGTGGACTCTCTGGTTCTTGCTATGCTATATCTTCGAATTCGGGAGTTCAGGCGAAGGGCGATTAATGAGAGTATAAATTGGCGGTCGCAAGGGCTATACGTATTGCACGTTGGCTGGATGGAACTTGAATTTCAGCACTATATATTTCACATTTCAAAGAGCAAGCTCGTCTTATAGTTCAAGAATAAGAATAAACTTGTGTTCATTCCACAGGCGCTTGTGTGATCGGCGTTGTCCGCGCTGTTTCTCTTGCTCTCTTGCTTCGTTCAACGACCTCCACGACAATGGCTGCACTATTCCTCAGGCTACGAGCCAACCCGCTCAAGCTGTCTCCAAAGCTCCATACCTCCTTAATCAGAAATGCAGCAACATCATCATCCGAGACTGCCTCGTCCTCAGAACCCCTCACCCATTACCGCATAACTCTCCGCCGTTCAGCCATCTCTCTCCCCTCCCACATCAAAGGAACCCTAGTGTCGCTCGGCATCCATCGACGATTACAAACAGTGTACCATGAGCACTCACCAATTAACGCTGGAAAGATCTTGAGGGTGAAGGAGCTCGTGGAAGTGGAGAACGTACCTGCATCTGCGGTTAAGAACAAGACTGAACAGAGACGGGAAAGGAAGGCTGTTAGAGGCTATAAGGTGGTGGGGTCAAGTTTATTGTCGGCTACGCCTTGATAGGGTCAATCGTTGAGGTGAGTCGTTACTTTCTATGCGACCGCATTGGTATTAAATTGCGCGCACAGGGTTCTTCTGGGCGACCGTACGCCCTAATTAAGCACATGTAATAACTGCTATAATGTGTTTGACTCAGTACTGCATCCATGTGTGGAATATACGTCTCTGCAAGTGAGATACAAACAGAGACTGGGCTATCCTCCTAGCACACACCTAAATCTCGCCATTCTTGCTATTCAGTGAGCCACATGCCGTGCGATATTGGATTTACTGTGTTTTCAATATAACAGTTGCGTCTATCTTCGTTTGAACTCGTGATATAACTTTTCCAGGCTCCATATCATAGCTGAGTCCTCAAGGCTACATCGTGCCAAGGCATCTTGTCATATGGAAAGAAGGCATGGCTTGCAAGAATCCTTCCAGTCTACTCGCGGTGCTTCCATCTTACCCTTTGCGAGTTACTTATATAAGAAACAGATCCTGCCAAAATGTACTTGGCAGGTACAATTTGAAGGTTGACACCAGAAGCCATAGCTCCATGTGCTTCAAAGTGTACCACTTTCTGGGATGGGTCGAATCATCATTTTGATATCTTCCCGGAATCAATGAGCATTACAAGTGGGTGCAGAGTACTTATGTCTTAGCGCAAGGAATATGTTCATTCCCGATTCACAGCTCCTCAACCTGCCGATGAAACGGCTCTCCATATTTTTCTTGAAGATTAGGAAAGATCTAGTGCCAACCTGTATCCGAGTCTTGTGTCCCAACTCCGATGTGTTGTTTATGAGAGCAAGAAACCTCTTCTGTATACTAAAGAGTCCCGGACACTAGCATTTCGGTCCTTCTGCCCGGTAATGGAACGTTACCAAGCCATGTGTATGCAAGAAGCATGCATCCGGGAAGCGCCGATATGCAGGTAAGTAAGCTCACTTTAGGCAAACGTTGTATTCAACCTTATCTTATCAAGAGCAACTCGCGCATAGCAGCACACATAGGATATGCAGTACGAGTCATATGCTCTCGGTAGCTTCCTCTCTTTGCTCTTCCAACTTCCATATGACCACGTTCCATGTCATTTTCACAGGCTGCCGGACTCCTCCCGACCAAACGGATGGCTTTGCACGCATCATCTTATGTGGACGCGCTGCCTGCTGTCGTGATCATTCACCATATCACGTCCATTTCAGCCTGTATGGATGTACAACATTCCCGTGTGCAACTAGTTCTTGGCAGCCAGTATGAACTCCGTAGGCCAGTATATAAAGTCAAGTGTACGATGAGCTTTCTGCAGCATCCTGCAAAACATTCTCTCAGTAATTCGGACAAACACTCAAGATGAAGTCCATTTCCACTGCTCTTGCTTGCCTCGCTTTATTGGTTGCGCCCATCCTCGGTGCGCCGACAGCTCCACTCATCGAAGTCCAGAAATCCGCTGGCGAAGCCAAGCAGGGCTCCTACATTGTCAAGCTCAAGGACCATGTCGTGAAGACCAACCATCTCAGCTGGTTGTCTCAGCACCTCGGAGCAAGCTCTGCTGTCACTCACGCCGAATGGGATACCGACTTCCTGCACGGCTTTGCTGGTAAGTGACTACATGTTGACTCGTAGAATAATTACTTAGCTGGCCCGTTTCAGGGACATTCTCAACTGTGGCGCTGAACGCTCTTCGAGCCAGCCCTGACGTTGAGTATATTGAGGAAGATGGAGTAATGTCGATCAATTCCGTTGTCGCACAGTCAGTGAGATTTATCACATTCGTTGAGATCTCAGCTAAGCTTGCGTACAACATTAAGGACCAACGCGCCTTGGGGCATCTCCAGAATCAGCCAGAACGCTCAACTCTCTGACCAGGACACCAGCGATCTTACGTTCACTTACAAGTACGACTCTACTGCAGGTTCTGGCGTCGATATCTTTGTTGTGGATACAGGCATTTACACCGCTCATGTGAGTAATTCGGCAAAATCACTTTTTCATCAGATTCAAGAGTCTGCGATCTAGTCCCAATTCGGAGGTCGCGCTCGTTGGGGAGCCACTTTTGGAGGCTACGCTGTGAGTTCTTTAAGTATAATACGCACAGTGTCTTACTCAACGCCCACCTCGATAGGACGCTGACGGTAATGGCCACGGCACTCATGTCTCGTAAGTATATGCACGGAAATCCCTTGCACAGTGGATTCTCACTGATATGGCCTCCTTCAGTGGTACCGCCGCCGGTTCGCAATTTGGTGTGGCAAAGGGTGCCAACCTCATCGCAGTCAAAGTCCTCAGCGACTCAGGGTGGGTCTCATACCCTTTTATCCGATTTTTCTTCAGATCCTGATCAATCACATCTCATAGCTCCGGTGCTGTCTCTGACATGTAAGTCGTCGCAGAGGCGTAAAATATCAGTCTTGCTGAGTTCGAGGATCAGTGTCTCGGGCCTCAACTGGGTCGCGACTCAGGCTCGGTCTTCTGGCCGTCCTTCTATCGCTACAATGAGTCTTGGTGGCGGTGCATCGACTTCTCTCGATAACGCAGTTGCTTCGGTACGTCATTTGAAATCATTGACAGTGCTCGCTAGAGTCTCAGACCGTGTCGTTAATCCCCAGCTCACGAGCGGAGGAGTACATGTCACCGTACGTATGCCATATTCGGTCATAGTAGTAAACGGCAAGCTCAAGCGGTGTTCTAGGTCGCCGCAGGTAATTCTAACGTGGATGCGGGTACCACAAGTCCCGCGCGTGCTCCGTCTGCCAACACCATCGGCGCAACCACCATCGCAGATGCCCGTGCTTCCTTCTCGAACTTCGGTTCCGTCGTTGACCTTTGGGCCCCTGGTCAGAATGTCATCAGTGCCTGGATTGGCAGCACCACGGTAACTGTTCCTAAACCCAGACTGAGGATTAACGTTGGACTGAAACGATATGCGTATAGGCTACAAACAACATCTCCGGCACCTCTATGGCTACACCTCACGTCGCTGGTTTGATTGCTTACCTTATTGGACGTGACGGTAACTCCTCCCCCGCTGCCATGAGTACCACTCTCAAGAACGCGAGTGTCAAGAATGCTATTTCTGGAATACGTGAGTTTATGTGTACTGTATTGCTATAGGCTCGTCCTGAGTGCCTCTACCAGCTTCCGGGACGATCAATGATCTCGCTCGCAACGACGAGTAGTTGTCTGTCTTGAGAGCAATAACTCCCTCATGAGTCAGAACGTCTGTGTTAATTAAGTATCACGATATGGACTATCTGAAATAGTAGCCTCTTGTTACGAAATTTTCACAAATGTGCAATGCATCTTCGTGCAACGGAAAACAGCTCCGCCAGTGAAAAAGCAATGGAATGACCACACGGAATGGATAAGTATGCTTGTATGCTCAATCTTTTCGCTGTTTAACTAGTACAGATTACAATTTGATTCATTTCGATTACATGCAGCCCAGGTATAGGTATCAGCTTAAAGACGATCTGGTTGATTGAAAGTGTCAGCTGGATTCATATTTTCACCAAAAGAGCTACTTACCAACGTTGGCCAAGTCGGAGCAAGCCTCCTTAACACGAGCCGTGAGCGTCTTCTCACCCTCACGGACCCACACACGGGGGTCATAGTACTGCATTAAACACACATGAGGACATCGTCACAGCTATCAAATCGACAATCCTTACCTTCTTGTTGGGTTTATCAGCGCCATCCGGGTTGCCAACTTGGGTCTGGAGGTAGCCAGACTTGGACAGGACGAAGTCCTGCAGCCATTAAAACACTTGGTCAGAGATATTATATGAAGTAGCTACACATAAGCTTACCCTGATACCAGCGAGATAAGCAAATTGGGTGTCTGTATGAGGAGGTTGAGTTGTATCCAATGAGATTATGACACTGATAAATACCGGTATCAACGTTCATCTTTACGACACCGTTTTGTACGGCCGTCTTGATCTCCTCCTTGGTAGAGCCAGATCCACCGTGGAAGACGAGGAAGCTACCGAGAAATGAGTTCACAGCGAATCACACAGAGACATAATCTTACAGAGGCTTTGACTTGCCGACCTTCTGTTCGGCGTAAACTTGGTGCTTGTTCAAGAGCTCAGGGTGCAGCTTGACGTTGCCGGGCTTGTACACGCCGTGTACGTTACCAAACGCAGCCGCAATGCTGAAGTTGGGGCCAATCTTGGAGAGCGCCTCGTAGACATCAAAGATGTCCTCGGGTTGTGTGTAAAGTTTCGAGTTGTCGACGCCGGTGTTATCGACACCGTCTTCCTCCCCGCCGGTGATACCAATTTCCATCTCGAGCCAAAGGCCGAGAGGCGCCATGCGCTTGAAGTATTCGACGCAAGTGGCAATGTTCTGCTCCTTGGGCTCTTCCGAGAGATCAAGCATGTGAGAAGAGAACAACGGCTCGCCGTGTTGCTTGTAGTATTCCTCATCGGCCTTGAGCATGCCATCGAACCAGGGGAGAAGCTTGTGTGCACAATGGTCAGAGTGCATTACGACGGGGCTATCGATCCAATGATAAGATAAATGTCGTGTTTAACATATTGAAGGACCTACACGCCGTAAGCCTTGGCAACAGTGCGGACATGGTGGGCGGCAGCGATAGCACCAGTAATCGAGGCCTGTTGCTTATCGTTGGCAAGACCCTTTCCGGCAAAGTATGCGCTTCCACCTTGGGAGACCTGCACGATTATGGGAGACTTGATGTCCCTGCAAGCGCATTAGAGAGAGGGCGATTATCAGTGCGGAGGTGGCATACCGTGCAGCTTCCAAAACGGCGTTAGCGACCGAAGAAGATGTCACATTCTGCAGCCACCAAGATAAGACGCTGCAACCCGGGTAAAGAATGCCAGGGACGTACGATAGCCTATGTATAGAATTATCCCGACGGTTAAGCACTTCTCGGAGTTAGAAAAAATCAGCTTCGAGTACGCACAGGGATGGCGAACTGTGAGGAGATGAAATGGGTGAGCACATATGAAGAGATCTTGACAGATTAAACTTGCCTGATGCTCCTTGGCATACTCGAAGAGTTTGCGAACGTTGTCGCCGGTCAGAACACCAGCCTATGCAAAAGTTCAATTTGAGATATTCTACGCGACCTCAGGGGGAAAACTCACGGGGACGATGTCTAAAACGCCCATTATATTTGAGATGGAGGATGTGGTTGAGGGGAGAGGGGGATACTTTGCAGACTCAATTCGCGGAAGGCCGGTGCTATATATCTGATTGCACGTGATACGATGACGCTTTACGCGCATTCGTCTGCCCCAGGCTGTTCTCCGCCCAATCGCTCTTCAGCCCAGACGACGACCTCTGCTATTTCAACACACTCCGGTGCTTATTTTGGTGCATTAATGTGAGGGCCGACGACTCTTAGAGTTCTCCCCAAAGTAAAAAAACATAATATACATCTGCCTTCCGATTTCGGTATATAAAAATACAAGATTTTCCATCGATTAGGACAAGTTCAGACAACCCCATCACTGCGAATCGCACACTGCCCAAAGTCAATCTTTGTCAAGCCTGCCTCCTTCGGCAGGATATCCTGCACGCACGCTCAGGCACAATAGTATGAGAGGGAAGAACAACGCACATGTTCAAAGATTCCCAGAGGCAGAGCCATCGTTACACACGCATTCGGCGAATCCTACGTCCGGATCCTTAGCCATGACCATCCGTACGAAGCAAGGAAAGAAACACGGCACGCACCACAATTGCACCGACATGGCTCTCCACCGGAGCAGCGGACAGTAACAAATCTATATTACACGGACATCAGCTTGGGGTGAGGTAGCATTGTCTTTTGAGACGCTCACAGGCTTGCTCGCGAGCTGAGTCGGATCCAATGCGGTTAGCTGGCGGACATTGAGAAATAGAGGTGTTCTCTGAACGTACTATATCCGATCTATCAAGACATGGCAGCTTCTCAGCGACTATTACATCGCGAATGAAACACTTTAGCCCACCTTCATCAAATAGGCGATTGCGTTCAGCGCGGCTTGCTTATAAGCAACAGAACTGCAAAGTGTTATCATGAATCTGAGGTACTGGAGAGATAATACTCACGCGTCCATGTTGTATTGCTTCCCGTCGCCGTCTGGGATTGCAGGCAAGGTGGTTCAGTTCGATACCTGTAGTAACAGTGGCAAGGCTCACGGTAATCTACACTGATGCCCTCAAAGACGAGCTGAGGAGGTGCATTAGATTTACGACCGTACGCGGATATGCCACGATTTTACCTTTGCTGAATACATTGGGTCAATTGGTGATGGCTGTACGAACAAGTCAGTGCCAATCAGGGCAGCACATTATCAAGGCCGACGTGACACGTACTAAGAAGATAGGTTGCTTGAGAGCAAACTTCTCAACGCCGCCTTTGATGATGCTAGTACTGAAAGTGATAATGCCGGCCTAAGTATCTCGCAAATGAGCCATTTAGGACTAATATTATGACCACTGCACCCACCATCTCAATGGCTCCGCAGAACGACATCTTCCGCTTTCGTTAGACGAGTACCACTACTGGAAAGAAACATTTACCTCGCCCTATGATGCTCGACGTCAGCATTCAATCACCTAGCGTGATGAAAAGACGTACATCGCCCTGAGAGAAATGGAGATCTCCTACTGAGAAATTTGCTCCCTTCACGAAAACAGGGAAGTAGCACCGAGATCCCCTTCAATTCAAGGATATAAATATCAGTGAATGAACAGAAGGTATGAGGTCAGTCTTACCTAGACAAGTTCTTGATCTGTGAATGGAAAGCACTTATGAAGTCCATGGCGTCAAGACAAGCCATCTGAGCTCACATCACAATTTCCACCGTGCTCCCTCCCCGGAATAGTCCTCGCGCCCTCCTTTGCAATCTTCTCGAGCACGTCCTTGTGGAGGTCTTGGCCTACATACGTCCCCTTGGGCTCAGGTGGAAACGCTACAGGAGGAACGGCATCAGCATGCGCAGCGATAAGCTCTCCTTCACGTTTGTTCCATGTAGCCAGCAATTCGGCAGAGGGAGCTGTGCCAATAAGGCCTGGGTGGGATACGCCGGCGAAACGCACACCGGGTATATGACGAGAGGTGGCGTAGATGCCATTGAAGTCCCAAATAGCCTTGCAAGCCTTGCTATTGAATTCGCGAGCTGTACAAGGAAAGGTTAGACGTGCTTAATTTATACAGAGGTGCCGAATCGTGCTTACCGAATAGGCCGCCGCCATTCTCCAGCTCAAATATACCCTGATATCCTTGGATCAATATTTTGGATATATTGAAGTGGTAGCCAGACGAACCGTGTAGCCCCAGGGCATTTTTTCAAAGGGAGTGACTGAGATCGTCGTCAGTACGGGTCTATGAGTTGTTTTGGATCCGATGCACCATCCAAAATGTCGACTACCAAGCAGTCTCCCGGTTCCGCTCCTTCCACAGCAATTGGGCCCGACAGGTTGTGAACTTTGGTCAGGTCAACATCCTTGATATCGTCGCTGTCTATATACTATCTCAGCTCAAAGTCAGAGCCATCTAAAATGCTGGGGCTTACTGTCATTGTTTCCGATCTGAGCACCGGTCCAATCTGTGACGAGAATCGCGCACTCGTATCCAATCTAAGTTTTTCGAGTGAGGAGAAAGCATACCAATACATTCCACTTTAAAGGTCTGTAGAGTAGATGAGACTAGTATGAGTACAGGTGACAACCGCAACTTACTTGACCAGGTTTGACAGTAGCTATGGCAGGAATGTCTGGGCTGAGGTCAGGTCAGAGGAAGCCTATAAGAGTATCAGTAAGGTGCACTTACTGCCAGCGGTTGTGCAGACCCTAGATACTCAGGTATAAGACACTGAGCCAGGACCAAGTCGACTGTGGGCACCTACCTTCTGTTGATCTGCAGGACTAAGTGACTCATTGTTATACGACCCATCTCAACTCTGACAAGTCTTTGAAGCTCACACGAAGGGGTCAACCTATCATTGACATCAGTCAGTTATATTGCAAGCCCAGGATATTGGTGTAATGTGCGCACCTTGATTAAAGTCGGATGTGGGACAGAGTTCGCCCTCGTCGCCATTCTGAAAGATCTGCAATGAAACAGGCGAAGAGCTAGAGGAAATTGGAAGCACTGGCTTCTCAGGGCGATTGCCTATATAATAGGCATAGCTTTATCAGGCAAAAGGTATTTAGGAGGTGTGATAAGGGTGGATGGGAGCATGAGGCCTACAAGGATAAGCTGTGAAAGAAGGCGTGTACGCAAGGTCAGGCTAGGCACTAAAACCACGCCGAAGATGGTCACAAGGCTGATAGACTTGACGTTTATGTGGGAAGGTTAGTAGTATATGCAGCGCTTCATATCAGAGTCTACGCGTTTACGGATGAGAAAGGGACCTAGTATGTCTTTGAGATCACAGAGATTGCATTATCCCGTGGAGCTTGGAAAGCTTGACTTGATTTTGACCAGATTGCCGACGAGCCTGAAATGCAAAATATCATATCCCGAGTGGAAATTTGTAAATCAAAAGCCAGAGATAACGGGACAGCAGGGTCTGAGAGACTCGGATGAGTCGGGTATCCGCTGGACGCCCGTTCCGTGGGAGCATTGAAGCGGGACGCGGTCACGCCAAACGCACGTGAACACCACCATTTTTACCCAGAGGACGAAAACACTGCAACATTCAGCGGGGCAAGCTGCAGTCATTAATGGCCTTGTTTCAACATAGGGGCGGAATATTACCGTGCATAGACATGGTTAATCAAGGCGCAAATTTCGGGCTCGAGGTAAACGAATTTGACTTCGTATAAAGACAACTGTTTTCATCAACATCGCCGATATATACCCTTCCGCATTTCTTCCTCTCTGCGCAAAACATGAGCGTAATTCTTTTTTTGAAAACAAAACAGAGGTACATACCGATACTCAAACATCACTTGAGCAGCAACGAATAAACATACACAGGCAACGAACAGGAACCGGAAACCTTGAAAGATCGTTGTCAGATATGCATGGGATATTCGAATGGTTCGCGACCGCACCTTCCCAACCAGCTACAAGCTGACTAAATAGATAGGAAATGCCATCGGTGCCAATGACAAAGCCGACGAGGTTCGCCGTCATCATCATAAGGATGTTGAGGACAGCTCCAACCGCGCAAACGTGCCGGTACCACGGTGTGTTTCCGTACTACAAACCGTAGGTTTGAGTATGATACAGTAGATATAGAATTTGATTACTTGCCTTCGAGGATGGTAGAAGGTATCGAGCAGAGAGTTCCGGAAGAATAAACAGGCTAACAAGCCATCCCCATGTAAGTAACCGAAAAGATAGGTCGTGCCATAGAGCAACAAATGAGAAAACTAGGACTGTGGTGAAAACAACATTCTTGGTCCCTCCCAGCGGAACATAGATATATCTATTGGTACATCGATGAGCACAGAGAAATACAAGAGAGAAAGTCCAACTACCGAATGATCCATAAGTTATAGCTGCGGTGCCAACTTCGCCAAAAGCCTTGTGTCGAGTAATTGTTAGCCATGCAGCGGACCATGTTCTCAGGAGGGTCCATGCCACCAAGCAAAGCCCAAAGCCTGAAGAATCGCCACGGTATCAAGAGCTATACGCCACGCGGCGTTAGACCATGTTATGCCTTGTAGTGAGGTACAGTAAACCCACCTTTAGCCATACTATGATCAGATTCCAGAAGCCAATCATACTAAGCTCGGCTGCACTATCTCCATACCACGCATTGGTGTCCTTGATCGCCACCATATACATGAAATGCAAAATGCACTCCATGGTCAGGAAGCATCCAATGAACCGAATGAGATATCCGAATGTATCTCGGATATTGAGTTGCAAAGGTCTGCGCAGCTATGCGTGGAAATAAATGAGTTCGCAAGATTGGATATGCTGTAGTTAAATACCTGCCACATGAAGTCGTTGAATGTTATGATCGGGCCTGCGATGTACAAAGGAGCATACAGCACATATGAGATGTAGTTGACAAGGGAATAGTCATCCAGAGCGTGAGTAGTCGAGATACGTTGCTTATGATCCAATGTGCGGCCTGTCTACTTGGGAAACGTCAACCTGCGAGAAACCAAAATTCAAAAGAGCCACTTGCATCTGTGAGACCTACACGGTTGCAGGCCCAGTAATAATCCATATTGAAAGATATCAGGCGTAGCATTGTGATGTTGAATCCAACGTGCCATCTTGGGTATATACCCTCTATACTGTCCTGATCATATTCATAGAATGTTTCGGCACTAATAACCTCTGAGAGATCGTTCAACTCACCAGGTATTCTAAGGACGAGTGCAACGCTGCAAACCGATAGCCAGCATACATTTCATTGGCGAAGAGTACGGCAGTGTTGAATATCCAAGTCAGGAGGGGACTGAGCCTCGATCCACGGAAGAATTTGGCAATAAGATAGTTTATCGAGAGGATTGCGAATATTTTGAGAATGCTAGTGCCATGTAGTACCACGACCATAACCACAGAGAACGTCAGTAGGAAGGGAATGAGGTGGAGATTATCTCCTAGTGTTGTTTGGCGGGCCTTAAGAAATTGAGTATATAGGGTTTTAAGGCCTAAAAACGCCGCTACCAGGCCTATTAGAGCGGGCATATTATTCCGGACGTTACGGTATTGTCCATCACTGTTGTCCTGAGAAAACACAAATCAGATATTCGTCCAACAGCTGTACAGACGGAAATGCGGATATGCTCAAAATCCCCCCAGCATCGACACCGTGAGGGCGTGGGCACGAATCACACCATTGTTTTGCGATACAACTACTTCAAAGCCGGTGGGAACTACTCACTACTTGGCGGCCAAATAACCAACCAGGAGACAACTTGTGCTGATAAACATGATAGTTTGGATGTGATGCTAACCACAGGTTAGATGGCTGTGTCTCAAAGCTGAGACTCGAGATGAACTCACTGAAACTCAGAGTGACTGGTACCCAGACCATCACGGGCACCACAAGACAGAACGTCACTCCGTAAAAGTAAAATTCCAAGGATTTCCATCTGGGAGGCGAATGAGAACCCGTCTGAGGTTGTGGTCTTCGTGAAGCAGGTATATCCACTGTCAATGCTGTGATGCCCTTTGGCAGCACTGAAGGAGGCGAGTCCAGCTCAAATGAGCTAGATAAAGACGGTCGCAGATCTGTGGGCATGTCGAGTATGATATTTCCCGCCATCAACTTCGAGAATGAATATTGGTATCGGCGTGTTAACACATGAAGGAATGAGTTCAAACTTCCGTCAATGCCAAGTGTGCGGTACAAGAAACTTTGGGCGCGAACAAAACACCCGATATTGTCAATGACTTGTGAGCCTTTCGGAGTTACAAATATAAGTACATTCGTTACGCAGCTTACTTACTGTGGTCATAGCACTCTTACGTTCAGGTCGCAACCGTCTTTGTATCCTCCTGCCTTCTGCCACCATTCAGGCCTCAGGGTCCACAAGTCTTCGCAAAGTCAGTCCTAGTCCCTGTACTCCGATGAGTTA
This sequence comes from Hermanssonia centrifuga, assembly GCA_001913855.2. NCBI lineage: Eukaryota > Fungi > Basidiomycota > Agaricomycetes > Polyporales > Meruliaceae > Hermanssonia > Hermanssonia centrifuga. Next base: position 13,102 of record MLYV02000162.1, read on the forward strand.
CTTGGCTTATCGTGCCACCAGTGGATGAAATATCTACGGGCTCTGATTCTGACTACTCCAAGTAAGTCATCTTTATCTTACAATCGCTCACGCCTCTCATGTTTCTTCAGCTCGGTATAAACTCTGTTCTACAACAAGGAATCCCCAATCTTGATAACACGCTCATAGTGGATTTCTTGGTTTCTGTCTTCGAAAGGGAATGAATACTTCTGTGAAGTGGAAGAGGAGTACATTCTCGACCGCTTTAATCTGACCGGACTCAACACTGAAGTGGCCAACTATGCCCAAGCACTTGACCTGATCACAGACAATCTTGGTGACTATTTGTCATGTGTTCTTAGAGGAACTGCTAATATTTCACTTCAGATGACGAAATTCAAGACGAGTTACGGGGTTCCTTGGATGTGCAAGCACGTTTGCTCTACGGTCTGATCCATGCCAGATGGATTGTCACTGCCAGAGGTCTAGCCAAAATGGTGCGTTTTACTTCTTTGTACCGTTATATTTGGTCATGAACATCTATCGTGCACATAGCTGGAAAAGTACAAAAAAGCAGATTTCGGTCGTTGTCCTCGTGTCCTTTGCCAGTCACAACCACTCCTTCCAGTTGGCCTTACAGATATTCCCTACGAGAAATCAGTCAAGCTGTACTGCGGACGTTGTGAAGATATTTACTCCCCGAAATCTTCTCGTCATGGGTCAATTGACGGTGCTTACTTCGGCACTTCCTTCCCCCACTTGTTGTTCCTCGTTTACCCAAATCTAATTCCACCAAAAAGTGGACCCGTCGATTTAGGCCCAATTCGTGGCGGCGAAGAAGGGAGTAGACGAAGACGAAGAGAGGAACAAGAGCTTCCAGCAGAGGGATTGGGTGATGCCATCAACACTGCCGCAGTCGCTATGAAAGCGGATAGATATCGACCGCGCATATTCGGATTCCAGGTGCATGAAGTTGCAAAGTTGCAGAGATGGCAGGAAGCTGTACGGGATAGGTCAGTCATAATGACAAGGATTACACTCACCCAGCCTCCTCATTTTTTCTCCATAGGCAAGTTGGTCGCTTAGAGGAATTGGAGGTTTGAAAGCGGACCTCCTACAACCTGTTATATATCGAATGTCCCCCAAGATAGAGGCTACCTGTCATTGTCTGTATAGTATTGCATATAGTGTAGTGAAAGATTTCCATTTGTCATATGTTGTCGTCAGGTCATTACATGAGTGCTACCGTTTCGGTATACGATGCTTGGTGAGTGCTATGGTGTCAGTAAAGGTGTGCTTATCCAGGTACGGCCACACCTAAAGGCAAAGTCTGGGTTTACAGCAGAGAGGGAATACAGCGTGATTGGGTATCCTATGACGGCGGTGATAATTTATCCCTGATATTTCTTGATTAGTTCGCGTAATCTTGCTTGTCCAAACGCCATTTCAGTCTTCGGCGGTACTTTCGGAGGTGCAGAAGACTCTGAAATAGTAGGCGGAAGTTTGTTCTGCAGTCGAATTCTATCACCAAGTGCTGGAGGTGGCTTAGCGAGTGATGCGGTAGACGATAGCATAGGAGTCGCGAGTGACGAGGACATGATAGCTGGAAGGGATGTTGCCTTGGTCCGAGGACGTCGGTGGTTTGTCTCCTGGGCCGCCTCCTGGGGAAGCGGTGAAGGACGATCGGCTGGTTTCTTGACTTCAGCAGTGTTTGCCGACGTGGTCAGCGGAGAAGCATTGGTATTGATCTTCTTCGATACAACCGGTTTAGCTAACTGCGGACGCGGGGTAGATCTTGCAGACGGAGATGGGGAAAGATCGCTAGGTTTCTGTGCTGCAGATGCCCAAAGAGCGGCGACTGCAGTGACTTTCCCACCCCGACCACCTCTAGCAGAACGCACATCGTAGTGTACCTCGGGATCTGCAGGGAGTGGAAGGAAGGCAGGAAGTTGTTTACGCTTGATGTTTCGGTCAGCACCCGCGTCCTTCGCAGGCTTCGCGGTAACGTCGTGTGCAGAAGTAGTGGAAGAGGCTTCATTGTTTGCTTTCAGTAGCCTAAAGCCAGACGAACGAGTGCCGGGTGAGGTACCCACACGGGCCTCCGAACTGTGCTCCCGTTCCGCAACTTTCAGAGATGTTTCAGGTATCGCCTCTTTTTCCAATGAGGCCGTAATATTCGGCTCTGGTTTGAGGGGAAGATGGTCATCCTGCGGCGGAGTTGTTGTTGATGGTGGTATTTCTGGGTCTATACTACCCAGCCAAGCTGCAACACGGCCTTCAGCTGCCTTTCGGAGACGTTGGAATTGCTCCTGTTCTTTCGCGCTATGGCGAGAACGGGGTCCGCTCTTCTTCCGCACTCGGGCCTCATGCGTCTTTGACGACTCTGACGGACGTTCCAAGGCCGGTTTATGAGCTGCCTTGAAGTCTCCAGCACGTTGGCTTGTAGCAGGTGATGAGTTGGCCTCTCCCAAGCGTAAGGTACCTTCTTCTGCTCCTAATCCGGGTAAAGACAAGCTCGAGATAGCCGAATCAATAGGAAGATTCTGAACATCTGTCGGGCGAGGGATAGTGATAGGCTGGATAGAGGGACCGTCATGTTTCTTCTCTTCTAGCTTCGCTTTGCGTGTCCCGACGTCGAAAAGCAGACGTGCTTCTAAGGCATCTAAACCGCTGAAACCACGCGATGCTTTGGGAGAAAGCGCCGCAATAGTGGGAGTAGGCGGGGTGACACCTTCATCTGCGGAGAGAGGGAAGAGAGAATTTATCTTTGGCCGAATATCAACGGGCTTTGTCTTGCTTGAGGGCACCGGAGGAGCAGGAAGGGTCTTATCCTTGTCCAGGCTGATGTCAGGGACAGAGTTGGACATATTTGCATTGGCTTGAACGGTCTCCGCGGCCATGCGTTCTAAGGCTTCTACGCGCTCGCTTTTACTGAAAGTGGTGTGTGTGAAGGGATCCACAGAGAAAGATTGCTTCGGAGACAGCAGCGGGCGTGGAGACACGACTTCGCCTGCTTCAGGAGACAGACTGTCTTGAAGAATATGCTCGGCCACTAACAAACCAGGTGACGCTGGCGAGAGTGAAAGCTGGCGTGGCTGCTCCGTCGTCTCGGCATACATTACAGGAACAGCATGGGAGGTAGATACCTGGTATCGATGGGACGGCGGCGAAACAGACCGATGCCTCGACGTCATGCGAAGATGCTGAGCGATACGGGAGGCGCGTTCTCCTTTACCTTCTTCGCGCTCTGGAGATAGCTCTGCGGACTGTTGCGTCTCAGATACAGGCGGAAGAAGATGATGATGCATAGATAAGGGTGGGAAAGTGGTACCGTCCAAGTAAAGGGATTGTGAAGGAACCGGTTGAGCGCTGGAAGGTCGGTGGGGAGTTGCATATACTGGAGGCCCAACCGCAAGTGATGGGTATAGGTATGGTTGCTGTGACAGAGATGCTGATAAGGGCGGGTAGTGGAGGGGAGTTGCAGATGGGGATGGAAGCCATACTTGTCCCTGATCAACAAAGGGTAGAATTGGAGGAGATGCAGACAGTGAATAGTCATATGAGGGGGATGAGGGGTTGACGTATGGTATTGTGGAGATGGGCAGCGCGTGATGAGGTGGGACATTTGCTACCACATAGTCAGAGTCCATAGGCACACCAATATAATCTTCTGGAAGTGCTGCGGGGTCCAGTACGGAGACAGGCAATTCCAATTCTACATCCTTACTGTGGGGAAGTTTTAGTTCTAGCCAAGAAACAGTGACTTCAATGTGTACCTTCCAAAACCCATGACAAGCTTCACAATGAAGACACATCGTACTTGAAAAAGACACTCAGAGCTTCGACCAGTTTCTTCGTCGCCTTCTCGTCTTCCACCTTTCACAGTTCTTGCATGTTCCGGTACGTTCAACATAATGGTGGCCGCTGCTTCCGTGCCAGGAAGAATAGTATGATCTGCCCCACGGAACGATTCAAACGTCAGAGTGTCAGTCACTTGAAGAGGCTGCTTCTGGGTCGACTGAAAGCCGGGTAGTCGGAGGTCACGAATGAGGGAGATAGAAAGACCCGTATTCTAAGGTTTGGCTCGATATAAGTCACAACGGCAGAATATGAGAACAAGAGCTGTATACCTTCTTTGTGGAATGGTTCTTAACCATAACTTCAATCCAGACAGGTTGCCCAGCAACCACGAAATCACCCATGACCCTCCCTTGAAGCCATATCTTGCCATTTTCACCCACAGCCACACCCTCTGGTGGGTTGCGTGCAATGTCCTCACAAAAACTCTCTACAACATCTACTTGCTGTCTGTCTGTAACAAGCTGTTTCTGCCCTTTCCATATTACCCCAACGGTTGCCCTCACCTCGTATCTCAACTGTGCGAGACCAGAGCCAAAATCGATAGCTGACGGAGAGGATTTGGGCAAAGGCAGACGGAACCAGAAGGTGGTTGTTCCTCGTCGGGCATGATGATAGTGGGCAGGAAGAAGAGATTCTCCGGGTAAGGGATGTGGATGTACGGAATTAGATGGGGGTAAGCCAGGCCCCTGGAAGATGCGTCGGGTGTGCAGGAATGTCTGCGTCGCCGAATGATCTCGGGAGGTGAGCTCTATGACATTGATATTATGCTTCAGGCTTGAATGAGTCTCGCTGCAAGATGATAGAACGCACCTTCAATTGCAAATAATTCTACCATAATCACACCGACGCCTAACTCCTTCTCCGTCCTGCACTCCACTTCCATCTTTCCAGAGACCGCACCACCTGCGACGAAGAGAGGGTCTGCAAAACGGAGGGTCGTCCTCACCTTGGGATGGTGAGAAGTCGCATTCATAGGCTCTGGCCTGGATGGTAGAGCCATAGTAAAAAATTCTACAGTGTCAGCTGTGGTACAGACGTTCGTAAACGTGAGAATTGGTCCGCAATAAAAAATGAATCAAATCAGGGAGACACATTCAGCCAAGTAGCAATTGGCCAAGAAGAATGAGTTGTTGTTTCAAGCTAGCATGGCCTGGTCATAACATGTTAGGTTTTTAAAACGTAGAGGGTGGCAGGAAAATGTGAAAGCGTGCCATCACTCCGAGACGAAGCTCATCTGAGACGGCGCCTCCAGCCGGATATAAATGGAACGCTTGGTATACGGGCAAGTTCAATTCGCAGATGTTTTTACAGTCACTGACTACTGTTAAAGCTTCTCGTTACGAATTCATAGGATGAGAAAGAGACAACAAGTACAGAACGTCGGCATAATATCGTACTGATACCTTGAATGAAAGAAGGCACAACGTCCCCAGACGGAAAACCTGCATGTTTGAAATGATAAGGGGGGTCTGCATATGATAATATAGACTTGCGGCTCCATTCGCACCCCTCTGAAACATCGGATCAATTTGCAGTTCTCTTCACAACGTATCGTTCCCAGCTTGGATAAACGAAGGTCTCAGACACCGTCCGTATTGACCCCAACGGGGACATCGACGGACGTTTGCCTTTTTCATTCCGACCCAGAGTTGGGATCGGTGAAGGGAAATCGACAGGGACATCAATTGTCATTGGGATTGAGGAAATCTTGAGTTTCCTATCGTCCATGAACGTACGCGCAAATGGCAGTGGCTTTGAGTGTTTCTGCTTGATGGGAGGCTGAGTATGGCTGAACTGCGGTGGGGTATAGGGCTGTCTGGAAGACGAAGAAATGTAAGGGGAAGTTGGGTGTGAAGACTGAGCGAAGTGCGATGTAGTTGAGGAGGAAGATGCGGCACCCGCTGAGGGAGCCCGGGATCCTGTCGGGGGTACTTGAACGGGCGGGAGGAGGGACGTAAGCTCGGCGGCCGCTTCGTCGTTTGAGGGCTGAAGCCTTAGCATAGCACGCAGGTCTACCACCTTGCGTGAGCTCAACTCAGGAATGCATCTAGCCATCACCATACCTTTGATAGCATCCTCTATTCGGCCTTGTGCCTTTCGGGCCTGCGCTCTTCGCCAGTGCCCTTTGATGCTTTTGTGCTGGCTCAGTGCAGTGTCACAAGCTTGTTCTGCTTCGATCCATCTGCTAACCATCACTGAGCCATATGTGGGGAATTTAGATGACGATGCAAGACGCACTTGTCAATTTTTAGGTATGCAGCAGCAAGGTTGAGCTGATAATGTGGCATTTCGGGCTCAATTTGATGGGCAAGCTTGTATCGGTCAATTGCACTCTCGTATTCACCTTTCTTGAACGCGATGTTTCCCTACGAAGGACATGTGAACGTAAACAGGCCAGTAGTAGTAAGTACAAGTATGAAAGAAAAAACCAAGATGGCGAGACCTGTTCCTTTTCACGTTCTGCTCGTAGATATCTCCACTCCATGAGTTCGCCGATTGTCATTTCGGAGTCAATGTGGCTCTCTTCACATTCCTCTGGTTCAAGGGTAACAAAGTCGAGATCGATCTCCCATATGTCCTCCTCTTCCTCAGTTTCCCAGCCATACACGCCGCTACCTGAAGGTATTCATCAAGCTGTAGGGCTCTGACTGGAGCACATCGACTATGTAAAATGCTTACCTCGTCCGTCCCATTCCCGTTCCTTGCCAGACCGAACACCACTCTCTTCCTCGTCCTCTCTGACTGTTTTCTCGCAGACTTCGCTTAGATGATCCGTAGAACAGCCACAATCGCACCACTTCGTTGTGAGCTTGTCCCGCAGAACCATTCCATAGCCCCGAACGTCAAATTCTCTCGCGACGCGCCATAATGTCTGTGATATGCGCTCATAACCGACCCGCACTTTGAGCCGCCATTCGGGATCCCATTCGCTGCTCCCTACGGAAGCCTTGCCGTATTTGCCTTCGCAGGCCTCCTCGAGCGCCCTCAGTCCCTCGTTGAGTGGGCCCAGGTGAGGCGGCTTCGAGAATGCGGGAGAAGGCATAGCCTGAAGAGTATCCAGGTGTGCCTTGAGCCCCGAGTAATGAGGGAGTAATCGAAGAGAATGCAGCCCACGTTTTCGGCAGATGGGGACATTGTTGGATGTAGCAAAATGCCGCAAGGCTGTGTACGACCAGAGAACGCTCTTTGTCGCTACACGCTCGCCGGCTTGGCGGAGGTCCATACCGATGGCGGCACGGAAGAAATCCTTGATTTCGTCGCTGTCTGCGTTGACAGCCACCCAACCAGGACCTCCTACGGTTACACAACGCATAACAAACGTGGGAAGGTGAAGCAATGCGACACAATAGAGATGTGTCGAGAATAGCCGTGCGATATCTTGCTCAAAGCGGATGAGGAGAATACGTGCAATAGCACGTTCAAGCTGAGTGACCGTAGACATCGCCTGGGATATGCTGCGGTCCACATGAATATTAGGGTTTCTGTGGTCTTTTGCAAGACGTGTGCTCCCGTTACTACCGGTAGACTTTTTCTGAGGACGTTTCTTTACGTGGGAATATTTGGCAGGCATTGTAGCAGACCGAGGGAGTAGAGGCTACAGGGCTTGAGCAAACTGGATAGAACCTTTGGGTCCAGACAAGAGAATCGTAGGAGGTATAGTAATTCTTGGGATGGCAAGGGGAGGGACTGTGAATAATTGTTCTTTGAAGAGGTATCTTAGCAGCGGTGGGAGTGGTGGGCAGGCTGAAGATGATACACGTAGGAGATAAAATTACACAAGTCGTATTGGTGGGACAGGCTTGGCGGGTTTGCAGGTCGTAGTGGTCGTACCAGTCGAAGTTGTCGGACGAGTGCACACAAGCACAAAGCGGCGATGGATCAATAACTCACAGCCATACAGATCCCACATGGCGCAGGGCGCTCAATATTTAGATTAGATTAATGCTGCATTCGCATGTCCATATTTGGCGCCCGTCCTTACTGCTGTCAGACAGCCTAAGTTCAAAACTTTCCAGGTTTGTGCTCTATTCTATTCGACAGGACATGATGAAACCAGTGGCTCTACACCACTACGCAGTTTGCTACGAAGTGACTTCCTTCAAAATAGCCATATGCGCCTCTCGTCGCTTGAGGATCTCTGAGTGGGTGATGCTACTACGTAGTTCCACCTCGCGCTTGGGATTTAAAAAATCAGATAGGTTTCCTGGTAGGAAATCTTAAAAGTTCCGCACCTTGAGTAGCTTGTCGGGCCGCCACATCCGATTGGGCAAACTCTCTAATGCGACATACACCGCCGGTATCGATTCACATTGCAAGAGTTCCTGCTCATTGCTACGTAGAATCGCCAGGGCTATACGAAATAGCACATCAAGTCCGTCTACCAGGAAGACGTCCCATACACGAAACAGCGTCTACCAAAAAATCCATTTCAGAAGGATGGGACATCCACTCTAGTGTCACTTACCTCAATGGGCAAACAGTCGGTGAATAGCGAAAGAAACCATGAAAAGCAGATGGCTCCCAAGTCAACCCCAAGCTGAATAAGATGATTGTGTAGTTTTGGCAAGATCTCGCGAACGTAATCAAGTAAGACCAAAGGGCATGCGCGAGAACTGAGCAGGGAAGGGGAGAAGAAGTCTTCCGGCAGGATGCGCTCAATGAGTGCTGCCAGAACCCAGAATGCCTCTTCTTCGTTCGCATGGACTAGTAGTAGAGTTGAAGTGACGAGGTTCATGCCTTGGCAGTATCCAACACTTGGGTTCCGTCTGCATGACCCATAGTTCATTAGTATAATAAACCAACGAGGATGAGAACTGATCTAACCGACTATATGCTGTCAACACTCGACGCAGTTTATCAACTCCTGCTCCCGTGCGCCCAAAGAAGATGTTCAGTGGCATGGTCCTTCCAACATCTTTCTCAATTTCACGCAGCACATTATTCCTCTCATCCACCTGCCCTAACAGATCCGCAAATAGACCCGGCTCTCTCATTTCCAAGCCACCGCTGCACTCAAGCCAAATTTTACAGCGATATGCCAGAGGGATCCCATTCCTAACCAATCGGTCGAATTCCCTGCGCCCGTCACGATTAGTAGAAAGTCCTAGTTGTGCGAAGCCGACCAAGCCTTCGGAATGAGCTAGTTCCTCTTGCTCAATGGCGGTGCCAAGGCCAAGCAGCCTGGCAGCACCGTTACTGGCACTCGTAGTCGCTTTGCTGCTGGAACTGTTGCTCGCTCTGGCTAGCGATTTGCTCCTTTGATTAACAAATACGTCCCATTCCTTCCTTTGAGCAGCTTGCCGCTTATCGTGAATCTCAATCAACTCGGCTAGTAGCCTTTTGATAACGCTTGGACAGACATGACGAGGCGTATCCGCATCGACCTGAAGAATAGACGAGCTTGGTTTCTCAATCTTCCCAGTATTCTTCGTCGAAGAGTGCACGGTAGCAAATGTCGATGACCGAGGTCGGCTTTGCGAAATAGCCGTATCCTCATCGATTGAGAGTGCAGATTCTCCGGTTTGGGCGCTCCACAAGGTCGGTCGAGTGCTTGTTGTGCTTATGCTCGCAGTATCTGCGACGTCCTCACGGTCGCACTGGCAAGCACCTTTGATAATTTCAACTGAATCGCGTCCACTCGTCTCTTGTTCGTCAGGCCAAGCGTCGTCCTCTTTACGATCAGCAATCTTGATACCAGTAAGACAGGCTGGGGCTGTGTTTTCGCATTCCTTCGCTCGCAGGAGAAGTAATAGGTCATACAACGAAGCGTCGTAGATGAACCCATACCGATCGGTGAGATCCTGAGCTTGCTCAGATGCCAAAGACGCTACATCTGATACAGATAACGTGAAGTGGAATTCCCGCGCAGTGAGAGGGGTATATGCGCGGGCGAGATACTGGGTTGGAGGCTTCTCGTTCACAGGAATGATGGACTCAAGAGGGACTGATCCGGGCTTTGAACTTTGTGCCTGCATAACGTTTGCAAGCAAAGGTGAAGTTGAATCAGAGGTCGCGGCTCCCTGTGTTGAACCCGTGGTTTGCGCGGGCTTCCGTGGCTGTTGATACATGAAAGATCCAAATAGAGGTGATGCGAAAGACGGTATATTGACTGAGACGTTACGGTTCCTCCGGATTGGGTCCTTATCGGATGTACCGGTGAATGTTCGTTGGACGGTTGGCGTGAGATCGTCGTTTTCACGGATATCGGGCGTTGTAGTAACTGTCAGATGCTGTTTGTGAGCCTTTGGGCGGGGTTTGTCCTTGGCTGGTTCGCGAAAATCTAACCCTTCTGCTCGGGCATTTCGTACAAGTGTAAGGGCCAAATCAGCGACCATAGGGCTTGTGTCGTGCCCTTGGTCAACCAAGATACTGGAGGGGTCCGAAGTCATCACTCGTGTTGCTTGTACGATAGCGCGTAAGGAAGAGCCCTGCCGTGGCTTCTCTTCTCCGAACAAAGCCAGCGAGGGCGACAAAATGGACTGAGTGGCATGTCGTGGGGAAAGGGGTGTACGGGGTGAACTGGCTGGGACAATGCTATTTGTAACACTGGGAGGAGGCGAGTTGCTTTCGGAACGAGAAATACTACCCGCAGAGGACGCGAGGTCTCCTATGTTTGATACAGACAAATTCCGCCGCCTCTTGGCTGATGCAATGGATGGCGAAGAGGGGTTCATGATGGAGAAGCCAAGTGTGCCGAAGACGCTTTTGCCAACCGCCTTCCGACGACTCTGTCTGTGAGGGGTACTGGGAGTAGAGGACAGTGATGCGGTATCTGAATCGCCAGGGTAGCCAACTTCAGAGTCGGAACCTTTATCTGTTCGGAGAGCAGCATCACTAGAAGTGAATATGACAGATGGGCGATTGTTTCGTGGCTTCTTTTGCCACCAAGTCCCCATCCATTCTCCAAGCGAGGGGCGTTCTGCCTTGGTGACAGTCAGAGAGCGTGTATCGGGGTCAGAGGTATTTCTAGACGGTGTAGATGAGCCCGATGCGTCTTGCCGACCTGGGCCGTGAGGTTCAGTGCCATTCCCTTCCAGACTCTCTGGCAATTCGGCTACAGGGGTAGTGTCTGCTATCCCATTTTCCCTATGGGTTGCTATTGTAGGCACAGCTTCAGGGAGAGGAATAGATTCCCTGGGAACGCTTTGTGATAGCGAGACCTCGTCCTCTATGGCCTCAGACAGAGATTCAGCCAGCGACTTTTATAAATCAGTTATTAGTAATTCAATCGGACGAAGAACTAACGCACCCTATTACTATGTTGCCTCCTGACTTTCCGACCGTTCTCATCGTCATCGGGGAATAGTGATTGCAACACCCGCCGGGCTATATCTTGCTCGGAGGGCTGAAGTTCATGCAGCAACTCCTCTGATCTCGCTCGCTGTGCTGATTCCTTCTCTAGAAGGAGCCTGCGACTCTCTTCAAGTTCTGCTCGTGCTTTGGAGAGTTTATGTACAGCCGTGGAGAGCACCCTCAAGGCGGCGTGGTACGGATTGTTCAAAATATCTGATGATGATTCGGAGCTTAAGCTAGATATTGACGACTGGATAGCCTCGTCAGAAAAGTCATGCCATTTAGTTCCGAGGACACGGGCGGCGGAGGCAGCATCCAGTCCGGAATGGAAGCCATCCAAGAGTCCAAGCCCAAAGGTATCGACGACCTTTGTATCATTTATAGAGTCTACCACAATCAGAGGAGGAAATCTATTTGACCTATACCCACCAACCTTCAGCAAGAGGATGACGACGATGGGAAGACTAAAGCCATACTGACTTCCGCTTGTCATTCTTGCCATAACCACGTACACTGCCATCCCAATTCGCCCTATCAGGAGGCTCATCTGCAGAGCCTTCTAGTTGCGCCTTGAGAGTGAAGTAATTCGCAGGTGACCTTACATACTCTTCTCCGTCGTATGCGCCTCGTGTTCGACGCCCTTTCGAACCCTCGTGGTCGGCTAAGAGTGGATGGGAATGAGTTGGTGTGGTCGCCTGTAGAGACGGCGACGCCATCAAGGCTACGATAAAAGTCGTCCACCGCCAGGTACCTTACAGCAGCTATATAGTCGTGTTCAATATGACCCGCGTTCAACGGTAAACATGTCCGGATTGCAGCCACAGCTTGTTGTTTGTGACTATTTGACCACGTGGCAAAGCGCCCCGAGCCCCGAGTGGTAGTTTCCGAAACTTGCAACATATCTCCTCCATGGGCTGGTTCAGTAGCCAAAATGCTCCAGAGACACCGGACCCAGCATTGAGGCAAGACAGACAGAAATGCTGGGACAATAGGGATGCTTATTTTGCATGCTTGGATGCTGCGGGGATAGTTAAACCAGGTGACGAGGACAACGCTTGTGCAGCATCGAAGGTAGCTTACGAGGGGAATTGCGCAAAAAGCTGGGTATGTTGTTCCACGCACTCTACTGGACTATGTGATAAACTCCCATCAAAGATTGATTACTTCAATAAACGGAGGGTACTGGCGGAACAGCAGCAGGGCGTCCTGGCTCAAGTCAAGAATCAAGCTACAGCAGCAAAACGCACTTAACAAATAATACGACCATGGTATCCTCACGCTATCTCCCTTCAGTCTCAATCATACTCTCAACTGGTGTTGCGATACAAATGATAAGGTCGTTTATGGATCCAAGTAACTATCGCCTGCCGCTGCAGATTGCCATACATGTATTGAATTATGTATGACCAGGTGAATATCAGCCCACAAGACGTGTACTGGCATCGCATTCTGTTAATGCAGTTCAGACAGTTGTGTTTCCATCTTAGCCCCGCAAGTTGCAGCATATCCCACATCATTGTTCATAAGCATATATAGGTGTGTGCCATGCTATGCAAGGCCGCTAGCTCGTACACAGGACTGCGCGATCTTATGTTATTTAGGTATCACCAAAAATCAACACCGTGACAATAGCAAGTTCATCGTGATTCAGCTACCACGATTATACCTTCCGGATGAAAGTGCTCCTATGTAGATGTCAACTTTCCTATGCCGGCCACTTCGGTCTATCTTTTGGTCTATCTTGCAGGCTATGCGCTCCTAACTATGTCAACTGCTGATTGTCAAGATATGCGAATGTGCAGCGTGCGCGGTCATCACTACGCAATAACACTGAAACTTAGCCGGGTGATGGACTCCACAGGGATCTGTCGCCCATCCCGTAGCATTCTGTCTGATAATTAAGCCTTGGACAGTTCTGAGATATTTTGTCTCAGGAACGCGGAAGTTCGTCAAATAATATTAACGGTCTATGGTCTAGGTCTCTGCGGTCCGAACGTTGCCAACTATGTGAGTTTCTTTACCTTTATATCTCATGGTATGACTACTAGTAGGGTTGCTGACATCCATGTTAGAACCTGTTAGAACCCGGAGATCTGGCACACATAGCCCTGGTACGTACCCGTGCTCTCTGCTTGATCGCATCGATGCCATCGCACTGAAGAATTTGCCCTTGTTGCGCGCCATCTGACCTCCTCTATAAGTACTTGTTCGGCGGAGCCTCAGACCCTTCTCACGCATGGAGTATTCCAGTTTCATCTCATCTGGTCTGCAAAACATTGCACGCACGAATCACACTAGATCATCTTCTATGAACGACATACATGATTTGCAGTCTAGTCTGCCCCCTTTGCCCAACGGTCATCGCAGGACGGCTTCGTCCCACTCATTAATGTCACAAGCTCGCACACGGCCTGCAGGGCCTCGCAAACAACTCTATGACAGCTTCTATGGCCTAGAGTCACATCGTCCACCCCAGTCAAGGGAAAGTTCACATGGGACTCTCAGTGGCTGGAGTACAACCTGGATGGAACCTTCAGAATCATATCTATCTTTAGAAGAGTACGTCTTTCGATGCTGAATCGCGCTGATGAACATGTGCTCATCTCGGATTGTCGTTATCAGAGACTCCGAGTCTGATTCTGAGACCGACGCTTTGTCAAATGGAACTTTCATGAATTTTGCAGACTCTCCCAACTCATCTCTATATCGGCTTTCACTACCGTCACTGCACACACAGACCCGGCCTACAGTCACAGATTCCTTCCTTTCGTTCAGTCCGTCCCCAGTCGACAGTCCCATTCTTACATCTGCGACTCGCCACAGTTTACCGCCAGTGCACTCCTTACCTCCTGGACCCGTGGCCAGCCCAGAAGAATTCAAGGTGCCAGTTGACGATGCACTGTTGCCAACTCCCCTGGCCCAAGATAAAGCAAACGAGTTGTCCCTCCAAAACTCAGATACACAGCACGACTGGCGTACGCTGATTGACGACTTGATTCGCGATGCCGATGCCGATATTGCTACTTCTCCCACATTTATTGTAGAAACATGACATGCGCAGTGCCAAATGTGTCAAGATGTTTATGGCTGGTACACCGCTCGAGGTAGTACCAGGAGCAGATGGACTTATATTCGGACTTTTTAGTTATAAATATCACTGTATTTCTAGCCTTCATATACCCATTGTACTAGTACCTGTACACAAGCTATAGTCCATGGTATCGTTTTTATGCACTTTTAATGAGTGCTGAGAAAGCTATTGCCAACGCCCATCACAAAGTGCGACCACCTGCATTATCTCCGTTCTCTGCCTTCATCCACTTAAATCATCGTAGTAGCCATACCTCCAGTCGGAGGCCCTTACACTGAGTGGCAGCGAGGATAATGGTCAGGTTCAAGGTAAATCTCTGTCAATGTCTGCCCCTCCTTCCACTCAATCCTCATTCTTAGAACCGCTGGCTCTTGGTTGAGCTTATACCCTGTCCTCCTGCTTCTGATCCCAGCGGAGCCGAGCTCTCTAGCAAACATATCTGGTCAGCACTGAAACAGAGCGTGATCGCGAATTTCGGGGATACGGGCTGGGGTGCTGTTGGTTCCTCTCTTACCAGTGCGTAGCAGTATCCTGGTTTTCACTGGCGAGGCCCCTGACAGGATACCGCAGTCAAATACTACTCTCCAACGACCAATATATGTATCATACGAGTTGCAAGAGAGCAGCACACTGTAGCATGGGCCGGAGTAACATTCATATCATCCATTGAGGGGAGGAGATACGTCCCAAACGTCGTGCATATATCTGGTATGTCTTTCCAAACGATGTACTACATCTCAACCACTGACGATCTTTTATCTGTAGGTACGATTAAGCAAGCGCAACTGGCTGCCATCACACACAACAGAGAGGTTATTGCGAGGTATAGAGCGAAGGCAAAAACACCAGGTGCGGCCCCTGATTCGTTCTCAGCAGGAAGTCTAACGTGTTCAACATGTCTCGCAGCGTCCTACCAAGACTCGTATGAAAACTTCCTACAGACAAGCACGAAGGAGATCGAGGTCTTGCAAGATTAAAATCATTCGAGAGGTAGGTATTTCTAACATGAATCCCATTCTCACTGTCCTTCTCATATTACGGCACCCAAGTTCACAACTTCGACTGCACCAATACCTCTTGATGAGGTAGCCTACTGTCTATCATCCGCTGCTGGCCGATTTGTTCTCTAGCCCATTCCACCATAGCTCTCGCCAGGTCTTCCACCTCCAGCCTAGAGTTTCCGTAGTGCAAACATACGCGAATACGGTCACGGCCTTTAGGTACCGTGGGCCATGTGATCGGTCTTGCATTCATGCCTTTTGCGCGCAAATACGCGGAGAGAGGACGAGGATGTGAGGTGAACACGGGAATGATGGGTGCAGGAAGGTAGGCGAAGACAGGGGCCAATAATGCAATTGGCTCAACCGCTGGCGGTGCGGATAGATGAGACGGAAGTGAAAGCAGATGTGCTGGGATGACATGCGTTTGCATGAGCGTGCGGAGGGTATCAAGGAAGTGAGTGCTGAGTTGTAGGAGGTGACTGGAGAGCTATTTACAATGATATTAGACATAGCTTCACATGTGTACAGACAGTCCTTACCTTTTTTGCTGTCCCATCTTCCAGTAGATCGAATGAACAGTCTACGGAGACTATGTTGGCGTGACTCAACGACGTCGTGTAAATGAGAGACCGCGAATAATTGAGCATGTAGTCTCGAATGAGAGTACTTGTGAGAATAACAGCTGTAAAAAAGATAAGACCTCTTGCTGTTGTTCTGTCCCATGCATAAAAACATACCTCCCGATCCCGCGAGAGCCTTGCCAAACGTGTGTAGCCGTGCAAGTACTCTGTGCTCAAGTCCGAGCATTGCGACCAGTCCCTTGCCGTTGGGCCCATATATCCCTGTCGCATGTGCCTCGTCTACCACAAGGTAGCCGTTTCCATTGGGTAACAGTGTCTCCAGCATCTCTACAATTTGCGACAAAGGTGCAACCGTTCCATCCATGCTGTACAGACTCTCTACAGCGACGAACAGGCTGTTCTCGCCCGTGCTAAGGCCCGGACGAGCGTGCAGCAAGCGCAAAAGCACATCACCCAATGAAGTCAAGCAATTGTGCTCGAATGTAAATTGAGCGTCGCGAGCACGAGAGGACCGGACGCCATCGTGCACAGAAGCGTGGATGTATTCGTCCAACACAACGACGTCTCCGGGCTGTGGTATGCAGGAAAAGAAGCCGACGTTTGCGTCGAAGCCCGAATTGAATAGGAGGGCGGTCGGGGATCCGAAAAAATTTGCGAGGCGAGCTTCAAGCGCACTGTGTGCATGTCCGTTAACGAGTAGCCTGCTTCCCCCTGAGCCAAGGATCTCCGGCGCAACGTGTAATTTAGAAAGAAATCGTGCACGGAGGTCTGGGGAGTGGGAAAGTGAGAGATAATCGTTCGTGTGGAAATCCACGAGACCTGCGTCCGCGTCAGGGTCTGAGAGACGTCGTCGTATTTGTCGCTCGTCTCGAGACCTGAGTGCAGCACCGAGTTTTGCATCCAGAGAAGAGGACATGGTTTAGTTAACTTCAGGGGGGAGAGTAGAGACCTCTGGGATCGAGAAGATGAACGGTAGGACTGAGTCAGAATGGTTCCCCATCGGTTTTGCGAGTTATGGCCCGGAGTGTAGGGGTTAAAAACAAACAGACGACTGTACACGGGCGGGCGAAGCGTTTGCGTCGGTAGTAGATCGGACTTGCCATCCTGCACACTCACGTACGTATATGCTGTAACGCTGACTTGGCATATTTTGTGTGAAGGATGAAATATTGAGAGTGCACTCAACGCTCGTCGTCGCTTAGGAGAGAGCCTTCATGGGTTGTTGTAGTTTCAGGCACCGTGTACCCCGAACACTCACTTCCGCAGTTACCACTACCATCCACTAGCATCACTGCCCACATTCTCTGGTATATTTCCGTTCCCCTCATATTCTGCGATGTCTTCAAGTGGCAAGTCGACGGATGTAAAATCAGCTCGTCCTACATCTCGCAGTCGCCTCGAGCCAACCAGCGATATCGACGAACTCCATGCTCGTCTGCAGGCCGACCCTCGCTTCAACCCACCCACCCCCTCACCCTGGAAGCGCATCGCTTTGCTCTTGGTGGTAGCTATCCTGTTGTGGGCTGGTGTCACCATGCGTAAGCCACATGCAAAGGCTTCCCAAATCGTGCACGCAAAGAGGTATGTCTGAACGTCACTGTTGTAGGCTGCCCGTTTCATGGGTCCTTCAATATCATAGATACTCTCAGGACTATAAGTTTAGACCCGCTGCTAGCCCTATTGTTACCGAGAGAATGCCCGATGGCCGCCTTCGGGTGAGGGGTGCTCAACCCACTTTCAGATGAGGTTCGTCCCCGTTTATTCTTCGAGGTACTTCTTGGTGACTAGGTGCTGCCAGACTGGTCTTACAGCTTTCCATATGCTTCACGTTCGTTGCCTTGAAATCCATCTCTCATACATAAACCCTATCGCCTGTCTCGGACTCTGCATAATATATCCCGGAATTTTCATGCTATGTTTATCATCGTCACCACTGTGAAGCGCGTCTAGGACTGGCGGTGTCCCAGCGCCGTAACTTAATCTGCCTATGATTCCCGTCCCCCAGCTTACTTGCAACCCCAAGGTGTGAATGATATGTCATAATCTATTGTTACACAAGTCTTTGCAGTGATTACTATACTAATGAGCGAGAAAGTTGATACAGTACGGCGGCAAATACAACATAAGACAGTGAATGATGCAAGATGGTTGAATGAAAATTGAAAGCGACGAGAACGGTAAGAAGGTATGCATCTTGAACCTTGGATAGTTTAACGAATGTCTTGCCAGACCAGCTCTCGTACAAGCAGATCGTTCCGGCGAGTTTCCAGAATGTCCTGTAGGCGTTTGACCATATTAGTCTTGGAGCCGTCGCATAATAGTTCCTGATCGAATTCGGCGAAAGCAGCAAGGTTTTGTTCCAGTGCCTGGCTGGATAGACGTAGAGCCTCGGTAGGGTCAGAGATAAGGGGTGAGGCAGGAACCAGCCAGTATTGTTGCGGTAGTTCTGTCCGAGCATGATCTGATTATGACGTTTGAAAAACCTACATAGAAAAGACATACTCCTGATGTACTCCTCACAGTCTTCAGGTACGTCGACTTCCATCGTGCGTCGAGTTTGCTTCAGATGAGACGCAATTCTACGAAGGCCATCCATCGTGATGGCGGTGCCGTATAGACCGATGAACTGTAACTTTATTAACATCAATATGGCGGAAATAGAGTCGTCATCGATGAGGCTATTGTTTGCGATATCTAAATCTACGAGACAACGCTTGAGTGGGATGAGCAAAAAGATGCTGATAAAGAGGACACCTTAGCGCATAGGTATAACCAACTCCATCTAACGACTCACCCTTCATTACTGATACCAGTGTTGTTTAGCGATAGACAACCAAGACGGGGAAGGCGATGTATATGCATCAAATCCGCGTCATAAAGACGGACGTCATTCAAGTTGATCTCGCTCAGGAATAAGAAGCTGTTTGGTTTTGCGAACACTAGAAGAATTATAAGCGACGTTTATCCATTATGCAGATGAAATATCACCATGTAACATGTCCCTTGCCTTGAAGTTTAGACCATCTTCCTCAGCAAGGGAGGCAGTGAGATCCAGGAATTCGATTTCGGAAGTTCGGAGAATATCTAGGATACGTTCGCTGAGAGCTCCTGAAGAAAACAGGTCAACTTCGCCATTTGTGATAATGTATGGAAACCACATGCCGTCCTGAGAGAGGACATCTGCAATACGCTGATGGCTATCCGCTCCGCGAGCACGAAACTTCTCCTTCAATCGGATGCCGGGCTGTATTTTGTCTAGGCGAGAAATCAATGTGGCAATCCCCCGAGGAGTTTCGGTTCCAACTGGCGGTCCATATAATTTATCTAGAATTTGTCAGACCTTGACACAAAACGAAATATAAGAAGTTACCTAGAAATTATCCAGTCATAGTATGTGTATCGGTATAGCTTTCAGAGGACAGTGTATGAGATGCAAATGTACCTTCAAGTTCACGAATTTTGTCATTCAGTTCTGTCACTAGATCTTTCTCATCTGCTGATGCCAGGCAGCGCGCTTTGAAGCCGTAAGGTGAGTGGGCAGGTCCAGGAGGGAAGTAGCATATACGGTCAGCTTTGCCACTCAGGTCGAAGGAAACATCATTGGCAACCGGGAAAGACCTTTCTCGCCTGATGGTTCCAAGTAGGTCGCTGAAAGTATGTGATCCAGATGCGGAGCCTCGTTCACCGATATCTGCCCTGTGTGCAAGAGAGTTCAAAGCTAAAGACGCAGTGTTCCTGTGTTTGCGCTCCCAAGGAGGTATAGAGAATATGCTGTGAAGCGAAGAGTTTTGCTGTTCGGGCGAGTCCGAGTCCTGAAGCCTGCAAGCAGGACGGTAGAGTAACTGCAGTAGGTCATCCTCTCCAATAGACTGATCCAGAAGTCTTTCGAATGAAGGAAATGAGTCTCCCTGAGGAGGATTGTCCAAGTTCGTGTGATGCAGCTGTGCTGAATGGATCCGCTGACGCAGGGTTTCCAGAAAAGACAGAGCTGAGACAGACGGACAGTAGAACGGATTCTCGTCGTCTGTAGTAGCTCCTGCGTACTTGACCATCGTCGCAAATTCAAGGTGCGAGACCGTTGCAGGACCGTGAAAGTACTAGAGAAAAGCACCGTGACGCAATCCTCCGGCGTTGGGCGGACCGAAGGTTTGAGACTTCGGCGGTAGCGCATCGGCCTAAGCAACGACGTCGACCATGGCCGGGACAGACAATCAGGAGAACGCCAGTGTGCAGGCATCGCTAGAGGAAGTCTGGTATCTCAAGGAAATATCCTTCAGATCCACTCCTCATTCTGCCCCCCGACGCTTTAGGGTCATCACGCAGAACTTCAACGGGTGAGCACTGCAGGCTGTTCCCGAGCAGACATGAGATTCATGGTCTTACAGCGCGGTTTTGTAGACCTTGTTCCTTCATTGCAATATGTGAGCGTCCCTGCACAATTTCCTTCAATGTAAATCAACCAATGACGACCATTTTATAGGTAATATCCTCATTCTCCGCGGCGACATCGAGATACAGCCTGTGGAGCGCACCAGTGTATCTTATGAAATCCTAGCCCAATTGGTTGGAGAGTATCTCTTGGCCGCATCCTCAGGAGTGGATACGTCGGCAGCTCTATCAATAATGCCAGTTACACGCAGTATGTAAATCTCTTCCTCCTGTCGCACACAGCTGCTGACAACATAACTTCCTAGAGGGGATGGACCTCAATCCTCTCTTCACGGGCATCACCTCATTCAGGCCTGCTGGAGAAGGCGGAGAGCTCAAACTCTTTGAGCATGCGGGGATACAACTCATGCATGGCTGGCTGGTGGACCCCAGCAGTCCGGAACACCCGGTTCTCCTGAGGGTAGAAGATTATGATACTGCCGTAAATCTGATTGCGGAAGCCGACCACCTCTCGAGGGGACAGCTTGTCACCAGCGAAGAATATCCTTCAATCACCACAGAGTCTAATACTCCCAACGCCGTTCTGACGCCAGAGGAGTACCAGAAAGTTGAGGATGGTGAGTTGCCGCTACTCGTCAATGAGTCAAAGTAACCATTGAGATTTCCTAACAGCGATCCTGATCCGCCGCTTCCTGGATAGCACCTCCTCTCAACTGACGTATCATGGCCTGTTCACTCTGGCTTCCTCTCTCGAACCTGGGGCTCTCGTGGCCTTATTCCGCAACTCACATCTTTCTGTGCTGTATAAATCGACCAACCCCGACGATAATGCGTTGTACACGCTCGTGACGGACCAAGTTTTCATGCGAGAACCTTCCGTCGTATGGGAACGCCTAGAAGATGTCGACGGTGGCTGGTCTACTTTTGTGGATTCTGATTTTGTGCGCTCAAGTCCGGCGGGAGGAGACTATGCGGGAGAGACGGCCGAAAGTGCATTGGCTGCGCTTGAAGGCGATATGGGTGCGATGACTCTGGAAGAGCGTGCTGAGTAAGTCCAAGGACTCCTTTGGCATGTCTTGTCTGACTGTTATACAGCCATGAACTAGCACGACAGCTTCAATCTCAGGAGAACGAGAGGGCACATGAGCTCGAGGCTGAACGCCAGCGGGAAACTGCGGAACGTGAGCAACAGGAGCGCTTTGCGCAAATGACACGCGAGGCAAAGGAGACGCGGGAGGTCCAGAAGAAGGACCGGAAAACGAAGAAGGGTGATTGTATTATCATGTAGTTCATTTAAATATTACATGCTTCGCTTCTGATGAGATGTTCCGTTGTTACTATGGAATCTTTTCCTCGGTTTGCATATTACTGTATTCATATTACTACCATCCAAGTTTAAAGTCAAATCCAGCACTGACTTGATACTCGGTCCGAATGTGAGCACGCTAGACATACGATGAACGGCTGTGCAGGTTGTTCAAACTAACCTCCATCCTTGGCTATAGCCTCTGTCGTACCCCTTCGGCTGGCTTATTAAAATTCTGGGTTTCTCGGCCAGAGCAAAGCGGCATCGTGGGCGAATGGGCGATTAGCTTTTGGGTCCGGGCCCTGCGGTGGAATAGATGAAGCTGTCGAATAGACATGAGGGTCGTATGAAACCAACCCTCTGCGGACGATTTCTTCAGCCGCCAAATATAAGGCGATCGGCCACTAACGATGCTATCTCGATTACAGGTTCAAGCTACGCCTACCGCCACCCCTTTCTCGTAGCTTCAAAGTCGAACTCCTCGTCTTCCCTCTCTCTTCTCGTGAATCCCCTTTACTTGTATCGTGGTCAAGATGGTAAACAAGGTCCGTCGCGCTCTCTCTCTGGCGAAAATCTCCTTGACCAGCCGTTCTAGGGTCAACCGGTGCAGACAAGCTATCCTGTCAATTTCGTGGTCCTTGGCGGAGGTACGCTCCACTCCATCGTCTTGCGGTCAGGTTTCTCACTGGTTCCTCTTCAGGTCTGTCAGGGCTTGCATGTGCTCTTGCGCTCGCCAGGGTCGGTCACCATGTTGTTGTTCTGGAGAAGGATTTGGAGATTCCAGAGGTCTTGTCTTGTCTATTTTGCATCGGTCGCAAGTCGCTCAAATAATGCTGTTACAGAGTGGGCCAGGTGGTGGATGTCGCCTGACGCCGAACATGACAAAAGTCCTGCTTCACTGGAACTTGAAGTCTGAGCTGGAGGCTCGCGGAATGAAGATGAAGAGTGTAGTTTTCAACAAGTGTGAGCCTTCATTACTGCTTCGGCTCGATGTAGTGTTTACTCTTTTCAGGTGAGGGGGGTCAATCTCTTGGGAAGCACACGTATCAGGATGAGATTCTTCAAGAAACTGGAGGAGGGGAATGGTTTTTCGTAAGCGTGAGTTTTCAATTATTATCTTGCTATCAGCCGGATACTCATATGTATCTAGCATACCGATCTACGGGGCATATTATACACGGCGGCAAAGACTGCTGGTGCTGATATCCGAACGGGCTGCGATGTAACTGCTATAGACCCGATGTCTCGGCAGGTGACCCTAGCAAATGGCGAAATCGTAACAGCGGATATCATCGTCGGGGCAGACGGCCCTGGAGGACATGGTCGGGAGACAGTTGCAGGACATCCGGATGCAAGCACTCCTGCTGGCATCACTATGTACAAGTGAGTCCCCGCAATTGCTCCAGTTCTGTTCCCGCAGCCTCATCGATTATCAGTGCTACGCTACCCGCAAAAGCAGTGCAAGAAGTCGATGAGATCAGGGGTGGTCCTGCTGAGACAGAGGTAAGTATGCCAAATGATGAGGTATCAATCACATACAAGTGCTCATATGCAGGTTGTTCAGAATGCTGTATATGTCTGGTATGGGGACGGATATTGTTTGTACGACTACCCGATGGTAAGCATACATCATGAAGCATCACTAGCGGAAATTCTTCTGACTCTACGAATAGAATCCCAAAGGTGATCATGCGCTACACGTCTACGGTCCTGACGACGGGCAGGATGGATCATGGCACGATAAGCCTACTGTCAGCCTAGCAAATCTATTAGGCGACGTTGAGCCCAAGTAAGCCCGCGTTCAATTCATAGTTCACATTACCCATATGCTCTTGTCGATAAAGGCTAGCAAACTTTGTGCAATCTGCTTCTCCTGCAGTCCGACTGCGTATCAGAAACTACGAAGAACTCGAAGATTGGATACACGAAGACAGCGAGCGTATGCTGATTATCGGAGAAGCTGCACATCCATTTCCGGTGAGCAAGTGACATTTGTTTCAGTCCGTTAAATCAAATTATTTACCACCATCAACGAAACCTATAGCCCGGTTCACTCCAAACGTTTGCAATGTGTTTAGAAGACGCGGCGGTCTTGGGGAAATTATTTTCACACCTAAAATCTGAAGAGCAAATTCCAAATTTCCTTTGGGGCTTCCAAGACATCAGACAGGAGCGTTGTAAAATGGCACAAGAGAGAGAGGTCCACAGAGCTCGCCTCTTCACACTCAAGAATGGCCCTGAACAAGAAGAACGCGACAACGTGCTGCGGGTATTGAACAACGACGAAGACGCCGACCTGGGCCTGTATTCTTTGGAAGAGCCCAGGGTCCTATTTGCATATGACTGCGAGGAGCAGGGAGAAGAATGGTGGCAAAGCTGGGGTCTTCTTCGGGAACGCTCGCATCAAACTAGGACTAAGGACGGCGAAGTCAAGGTTGCGATGCATGTCGAAGTGAAGGCAGCGCATTCGAGTTAGTAGTCTCTATTTATATTTATTATCGGCTTGATTTTGGGACTGTATGGACATATGTTGCATTATAAAAGACTTGCAATCATGTAAGTATCATGCACAAGTACAGAGACACCTTATACCTTCCGGATTGTATCGAGGGATATATAGCACCAAATGCTGATAGATTTTATGACCTCACTAATAATACTCCTGACTACAACACTGGAATCAAAATTCCGCCAAATTGAGGATGCCGACTAGTACGAGGCAGACGGAGTAGGCTGAAGTCAAGTAGCCTAAACGGTGCCCATTAACTATGGTATTTTTTGAGAAATTCCAATGCTTACCGGATATCGTGAACGCGCTGGAGACATCGCCTGTAAGTGCGCTATAGATTACGCCGAGCAACATAGAAAAGAACACTGGGAGTAGTACTGCGACTGCAATGCGCATAAGTTGGAACCTCTCGACGAACTCTATGCCGAGATCTGTTCGTGTGGTCAGCACCTGCATGAATTCATACCGGCCCTTCATCGAGTGTGGATTACTCAGAAGATATCGTAAGCGCATGTTTTTCGAAGCGCTGACACCCGCCGGGCCAACTCGTTGAGGGTATACGAACGAATGATCAGACTTTCGAAACAAACGTCGTCAGCTGCGAGTTTCTCCGAGAAGGTAGAACGCGACAACACACCAGTACCATGGTAATGGAGCTGAGATAACGGTTCAGAGATGCGCGATCACAGCATACAATATCAAGTAGACAACGCACCTTACACTTCTAAGAGAAAACCATTTTCTCCAAAAGGTTCGCAAACGGTCGTAGACTCGACCTAACTCAGAGAGCAGCGCTTCATCATCCCAATCCGATTGTATCTTCAGATAGGCGAAGTCGGATCCTCTGAAAGCCTTGAGTGGGAATACCTGCCACGCTGGCTTCCATTCTAAAGTACACGTGAAAGGCTGCTTCTGGGTTGCCAGACGCAGTCCAGCAGCGTATGGAATGTTGGGATAGGCTTTCAACGCAACATCTTCCAATTTCTTCACTTCGAGGCTGCGAAGACTGGATCGCGTCTCTCTGCGCTTGATTACATGTATGGCTCCGTCAGAGTTGATGGAGGGTGATCGCGGCCGATGATTGGTGTGTTTCGTTAACTTCTGTTCCATCTCACGAAGCAGATGCAGTATATACTCGTCTCGCTCTCGTACAGCGCGTAGGTTGGCTTCCTGGCCTTGTGCAATTTCATGAGTGATCTTCTCAAGGCATGTCACGATTGATTGAAGTCTGAAAACGTAGTAAAGAGTGAGTGTAGTGATATGGGGATAACCAGAGATAGACTTACTTTATAGCAACTGGGGTCTCAGCCAAAGCTTCTGTAGTGGTCGGGAGGGGCGACCTTGATCTGATTACACGAAGTGGGCTTCTTGAGCGACTGCGCGATATAATGCCCCGCGGGCTTCTTGAACGACTATCGCACGTTACCATGTTGGCTGTATTTTGAACGTATTCCTCTATTGAGGGAGTCCTACTGCGTTCCCATCCATGAAATCTTGCGCTTTTTACTATGTCACGGTGGGCCCGACTCGTTGATCGCATGAATCCCTGACTCCTAGCGGTGGGTACTACGCGAGGACTCCTCGACGGCCGTCGTCGTCGTCGTCCTTCCAGTATCATAGGACTCATTGATGTGGACCCCCGACTCCTGGCGGTACACCGTTGTGTGTCGCGCAGTATGATAGGACTCCTTGATCGCCGACTCCTGGCAGTGGATACTACGCGGTAAGACCTCCTTGATCCCGACCGAGCTCTTACTATCACGCGGACAGGCGATCGAGGAGGAGTAGCCTCGGCAGCTGACGCGGGAAGCGAGTCCGAGGATTGAAGGGCGATGCAAAGACTCGGACTTCTGCGACTGCGACTGCCGCCATTACTGTTGTCTCTGTCCCTGCTCCTGCGACGCAACCATATTGATGGCGGCGACCCGGTAGACGTACGAGGGCGCCGTCCACCCAGAGCCACAGTCTTCCGCGTCCGGCCTCTTACGACCTGATCAGGCACCTGCGTTTCGTCACGATCTTCTTCAGAACGTTCCGATCTGAATAGACGTAGCAGAATTTTAGCGATGATCCAGGTGCGATGAGACGATAGAAAGCTCACAACGATCGCTGAACCCTCCGAGGCTGCGGTGATTCCAGCTTGACTTGAAACTCGCTGGAGGGCCCGGGCACGAGACTGACTGGAGACCATGAGCCTGTTCTTGCATTGAAATGATTGGTAGGAGAGTCTGAACGTGTGCTCGCACACCTATCCAAGGGCACAATGACAGTGCCTGGCGGAGCGGCCCGTAGTGAAGGACTACGGTTTGTTTCCGGGTAGTGGTGCGATATAGGTATGCAAGTAAGGGCGAATTCACCGTCGGGAAGGACAGCGCAACACTCCGGTTGCACTGGTGGTGCGAAAATCTGCACGGGAGAGACTTTCTCGTTCGTGTATACATCGTTCAGTCTTGCTGGGTACCCCGCCTGCGCATCTCGGGGATCTGGACTTGCGGCTGTTAGTATACTAAGTAAGACCAAGACATGCTGTAGCCTTAACTCACCGTCATATTCTGTGTAGCTACTTGGGAGTTGGATATTTTGATACCTCACTTGATTCATCACTCCCTGACCATTATTGTAGCGGGGATACGCTTCGACATCGTTGGCTCCCACTCGCCGCTGAGCGCTCTCAACGGCCTCGACCAGCTGCCTGAACTCCGCTTCGTCTTGTTCGTCTTTCGCGACAGAAAAGCGGTTGCCCATGCCTATGCGAGAAGTTACATAGAGATCTGAAAGATCGCACGGGCGAGAGTCACAGCAAGGAGATCCTGGTTTTATGGATTCTCTGCGCTATCTAGCTTTGTTGCCGCATCATGACCGGTAACCCTCGGCACTTTGTTCCAGCCATGGGAGACGCTGTCATAGACCATAAGGCCAGTAGGGGGAGAGCAGTCGGAGTCATGATGCTTTTGTATACGAAATCAGCACAAGGTCGCAGTTGATACCAGCGATACGAGCGCTCGTCTAATGAACTGTACTTTATCCTTGTATTCATTATTCAACGTGTCACTGCTTCAAAGTAAGCATATTCATCCTTGCACAGTGTGTGTATATAGTCGATTAACTGACGTCTAGCAAGCCTCGCGCGCAATGAGCACCCGGCCAGATGTACGATATTCTGGTTGCAAATTGAAGTGAATTGGTACCTAGTTCTTCGAGAAGCCATGACAATGTACAGAGGGAAGTTTCAGCTCCAAGAATTCTCAATGTTACATGAGTACCAGTGCTACTGTCGACACCGCGGTCGCGCCCAAGACGGCATATCCGGAGGTGTAAGCTCCCTTCAGCGTAATGACTAGCCATCCGACCCATTCGACTCAGTCGTCTGCTCATGTTGAAGACCATTAAGACTCACATTTGCCCATATCCCACCCCAAATGTCTGAGCCCGTTCAAGGAGTGGAAGGCAAAGGGCGCGGCGAGGATCGCCTTGCCAGCGTATTTGACAGCGTCGGGGAGACCAGCAATAAACTCGATCACATTTACCGAGGCGAAGGTCTCAGGGGCAGCGAGATACGCGATGGCATACCCGTACAACACTGCGCAGAGGATCACCAGCGGTGTTAGTGTGGCCGACGTGAGCAACACCAAGGCATATAGAGACGATACACACAAGCGCTGATGCCAACACCAGTTACACGATTTGCGATGGAGCCAATCCAGGTGAGCTGGGGCTGGTAGATGGTGAAATGCGGGCTAGAGGGGCGCTTCAAACGTTGTTCGTTGAGGATCGCCTCAGCAGCAGCAGGGGGGAGGGATTGAGTCTTCACAGTTCTAGCCATTCAAAACAGTGAATTTACTCGGTTTAGTAAAGCATACAGCCAGAAAGATGATAATACACTCACCGTTTAACGAAGACTGTGCGTAATGCCTGGTTTCGGGCTAAGAACTTCCTAGTCAGCGCATAGCTTAATTGTCTGTAATTGAAGACGTACATAACTTCGAAGCGATGGTAGCCTGCCTGAATGTGGAGCCCAAGCCAACAGCACGCGTGGACAGCATGGTGGTCGTTGTGTAGGAGGGCGGGAGAGACAGGTTCAGTCCGATCAAAGACGCCCACTCGCAGAAAGCGTCCGCCAAGGTCCGCCATCGGCCGTAACGCGCCAGGTTTTGCATGTGAATACACGTTTAACACACATACAAGCGTAAAGTACAAGATACATATATAATATCGTATAGACAATGATTTGCACATAGAGCAAGCTTTAAAAGATCCCGCCTGGCTCATATTCACCCATTTGATTAAAGATAATCTTCAGCGTCTGAAGACTCTGAGCCGAAGACTGCTCGTTCAAGTTTTCGTTTTCGCTCTTGTTCCAAAGATCCTGAATATGGCTGAAGTGGAATGGAGGATTTGTCAGAAGGTATCGCAACTGACGATGGCCCAGCAGTCGGACTAGTACATGATATCCCTGACAGTGATAGCCTCGAAGAGCTAGATGTCGTTGAAGATAAAGACGTGAGGGTGGATGTCATGGAGGCAGAACGTCTTCGAAGAATGGGAACCATTGTCAAAGGTGCAGCGCGCGCCGTGACTGTGTCACTTGAAAATCCTTGAATTGTATCTGTACGTCTCCTCTTTGCAGTTCTGCTGGGAGGTGCTCTCTTCGACTTCTTCAGGCGATTCAGATCTAGATGGTAGGACAGCCGAGGAATTGCTGCTTGGGTAGGCATGCGCTACCCGAGGAGAATTAGAGGTTATACTCAAACAATTACTTATTTGCCCACATACCCGAAACTCGAATTTGCATACAACGAATCCCGATTTCCCTTTGTCTTTCCAAGTCTGCATTCGAAGCTCAGCCATGATCATTAGGGCATCAATCTATAGGACTTGCTCTTTCGATGATATAGAGTCCATCGTATCGGTATCTATGCGTCGGTCAGTATTCGGTGAACAGATAATATGTGACATATACACACCCCTCAGGCGGTGCATAGATTGAATTGAGCCGAAACCCTCTGACAACACGAACAGGGGTTTTCGTGATGGACGAAACCTTGTAAAGTACCACGTAAACATGACGTTCGGTGTGAAAAGAGGACCGTACTTTCAAGCCCATGTTCTTAGGTGAGTCCTCAAATGACTGGTCAATTACCTGAGGACCGAATTTACTCTACAAACATGAATAAGCTAGGTCAAGATGTCTCAGAGAAGGGATGAAATAGTGACCTTCTTTCCGTTAGGAAGAAACTTCTCTCGGCCCCCGCACCCTGTGTACGTACTACCGAAGGTATTTGATCTAAGGAAACACTGGTACTGTCATGCGCACGTACTTTCAAATGCGCATCAGTCTTTGTATTCAACTTTATGGCCGCAACACTCCATATAAAATACCAATAAAATATCTTTTGTGTAGTACTAGCTATGGCACATCCGACATCATTATATTTAAGGGATATGTCAGTATATGCGGGAATGAGAGGCAGGACAACGCTTTTGAGGACCTTTCTAAACTTATCAATGCACAGATCGCCGTTGATGCTACCAGGCGGTTAGTATAGAAACCTTGGAGCACACCGTTTTTATATACGCTCTTTCACACACTGTATTCCGATTTCCTTCGCAGTGCCCAGGGAATGCCATACTGCATATTTGAAAGGGCCTGCGTGACAAGCCAGCCATACGGTGACGTGATTCGATCTCCGCTGCGACTGGATTGCAGTGTTTGAAATCTCGTGCGCACCCAACATCATCAGCGTGCCGAAGATGCCGATGTGACATCAGCCCATCAAGACGTGACATCGCAGCGCATTAGTTTTCAAAATCTGACCTCCCGCACTGGCATTTTCCCGTACCCCTTCCTCATGTAAATATCTCTACAAAATTTACATGGAACAGTCAAAGAGAACTTCTTGCAGCGATTTGCATTTTTATTGTATTTCTGAAAAATTTATAGCACCCATGAAAAATCAAAAGGTTGAAAGCGTTTGAAAGTACGTGCGCATGACAGTATGACGAACAACTGAGATTGACTTACAAAGTATCCCCCCTGTCCTCGTCATCCTCATAATTTCCTGACAAGCATACGCTGCGTGCGCCATCGTCTTTGCGTGCATAGATACCGGCTATTATACCAGGATGCACTCCTGAGTTACTGCACTCTAGCCTATGATATGTTGGCGGTCAAGTTACTTGTCAGTTAAAGTAATACTATTCGGCACCTTGTTTTCCAAGTAGATCCAACCGGGAAGCCAGGTATGTGTCCGAAGATACTTCTGTAAGATACGAGTGTTACTGACAGCGGGTTCTAATATTGGGAATGCAACGTACGGATCTGCCCGCAGAGGTTTGCGCTCAGACATTGCGTGTGAGAGTGAGTCTTTTTTCGACATGTAATGTAGCAAGTACTGGTGCCCGGTAGGTCAGGTTGCAAGATATCTTCAAACTGCATCATGACCGGTTGACCGCCCGCCCGCACTCGTACTGATATCATTTACGTTCCGCCTTACACCGTGCTTGAAGCGCCAATAATACTAACTTGGCCTAAATCTGTTGTGTAGTTTGGTTTTCAAGACGTTCAATGTCAACTGCCAGTGCCGATTAAGACGAATCAAACACGCTGTAAGGACTATGTGCGAACAAAAGTATTACTATTATATGAACTGTGTG
This sequence comes from Hermanssonia centrifuga, assembly GCA_001913855.2. Lineage (NCBI taxonomy): Eukaryota > Fungi > Basidiomycota > Agaricomycetes > Polyporales > Meruliaceae > Hermanssonia > Hermanssonia centrifuga. The sequence continues at coordinate 43,766 of MLYV02000162.1, forward strand.
GCAAATGACGTGTGGGAGTGACAACGATGTGTACATACGAGAAACCTTGAACACCTGCAGCAACGAATGCTGATGTAGCGGCAAGATTGCAGCCAGCGATGTCAAAAACTACACATCCGTCCGTCAGCGACTAAATTACCTAGTGCAATTTAAATAAATACCTACCCTTCTATGGGAATGCCTAGATACGTCTTAGCTCTTGCAAGCTGCTCGGGTGTCTTGCAAGTCACTTTGTGCACAGGCCAGTCACCCTTCTGACAGTTCCTTGGCAAACTACAGTACTTCGTGATCTTGCATCTTGAACAAGCCAATAGCTTGACCTTTCCGTCGGGTTCTCTCCCACAAAATGTGCAGCATCGGTCGCCCAGTTGCTTCCTCCTCCTATCGTCCTGTTCGACAACCTTGGAAACCTCGTTGATGGAAAAGCTTCCAGCTGACCTATGCATAGCGCACGTTTTCGTGAAGGTGCCGCGAGCAGTCATACCTTCATTGTCCTTGATATCCAGGTTGCCTCCGTGGGACAGGAACCACCTCATAGCCCCGACCGGTGCCCGTACCGCCTGTGAGTTACGTGCGTCCATAATCATGATAATTTCATGGGCGGGAGTACACCCGTATCGATTTCGATCGTTGACGTCCCCACCGCCTTCGTATAAGATTTCCGCAAAATCTGGGTCAAAGACAGGTTTAGTCGAGATAGCATGATTCATAGCAGTGGATCCCGACAGGTCCCGGCCATTCACAGGCACCTTCGCATCGTGAACGAGCCAGTGGGCAACCTTCAGTTGATTTTCGCGCTTAGAGGGCACGAGTACGGTGCCAACAATGAGGAGATCGTAGATTGGAGTTCGAGTTGGCCCCCATTTTAGTGCGAATAGCTCCTTTGCTGCTGCTGCCCTGGCTTCCTCGACGGAGCGCGTTGCACTAGCCAACCTTGCGACACGGCCAGAGAAGTCTGATTTCACCAACATCAAATCTCCTATCATGAGGGCAAGTCCATATTGGTCCAGGTCTCGAGCCGGTATTACGGAATTGGACGTGCAGAAAGTACGCAGTCGTTGAGCTTCCTCTCCTTTCAAAGGATCCTTACTGCAGCATACAGGCACAATGATTGCATGTATCAGATCCCCGAATTTACTGTACATACCTTCTGAAGAGTTCTTCAAGGGTTCTAGTAGTAAAGACTCAGCGCTCATGGACCATAGTTGTTCGTACACACGAACTTGAATCTACAAAGGGGCTCACCTCCCATTTCCTCTGTCAGTGGATAAAGCAACCTTGTCAAGTCGGGCAAGCAAATGAGACGGTTCTAGGCTAAACTCCATGCTAGAAATAAGGAAGACGCAAATTTGTATGTGGTTATATGGACGTTGGCGGAGAGCGTTGAACGTCACTGGGAGATAGTTAAGTTAGGAGAAAATGTTGGGCAGAGCGCTAAGACAGCAAGGCGTCGGGGTCTCACTATAAACAACAATTACTATCCGCTGTTCAAAGTCCTACAAAGAATCTATACATGACCTACAGCTATACACGACCCGCAGAAGATGCGGCTGAATTACCCGAGAACTTCCTTGAACTCGCCATTCTCCACCATCTCCTGCACAATATCGAGCCCGCCGACGAACTCTCCATTGACGATCAATTGTGGGAATGTAGGCCAGTTATTTACTACCTTCAGACCCGACCTTACACTCTCATCTTCCAAAATATCGAAGGTCGAGAATTGAACTCCTTGGTCTTGCAGGAGGGCGACTATACGACGCGAGAAGCCACATCGGGGTTGCTCAGGGTTGCCTTTCATGAAAAGCATCACCTTATCCTTTTGCATCAAGGCATGGAGACGTTTGTTAAGTTCTTCGTCTGATTCAGGGCCTTGGTCCACAACTGTTGGTGCGGCAGGTGCTTTCTCGGTATGTGACTGGGGAGTCACAGAGGATGGTGCGCGAATATGTTTGGTGATGGTATCGGTCAAGGCAGATGCATCTGCACCGGATATCCGACCCAGAAGGGTGTGCCCCTGCACATTTTTTAAGGAAAGAAAAACCTTGGCGCCATTGAATGCTTACCTGAAGGACAATGAACGTCGGGACTGCCTCAACATCAAACGATTCCGAGATGTCTGGCAGGGATTCAGCATCTACCTGAACGAACGGTTGCGTTAATAATGCGGACATTCTGACTGCTAGGTGGGCGCACTTGAAGGACCAGAAGTTGAGGGTACTTTTTCGCAAGCTCAAGAACTACTTCATTCATCTGCGAACATGGTGCAGCCCAGGGTGCCCAGAAATTGATCAATGAGATGCGCTGCAAATCTGTGGAAAGCGAAGACTGGAAATGCTCGGGTGAGGTTACGACAGAAAAGTTGGGAGGAGAAATCGTGGCCATTTGCTCGGCTAGAAATAAGTCTGTTGCAATGGAGAACGTAGTGGTAGTCGTTCAAAGAGGTTCAAAGGTCCTCTCCTTCAGTGAAGAGGTGGATAAGATCGCACAGTATTGCGCCATCTGCTTATCAGATAACCCGCTCACTCATCATCAGCGTCTAATGTTACTCGGCCTCGGCATTCGCGTCTACGTGGGAATCCCGTACGTGTAAAGTGAAATCGAGGGAAAACAATACCGTTACATGCATAGCCTAACAATATGGATATATTACGACCAGAAGGTTGCGATAGCAGTGAGACCAGGAGATTCATTTGTAGTCTAGCACCCGTCAAATCGCGCGAAGTCTGAGGGGCCAGAAATAGTCAACGCAACGCAGAACGATCAGGCTTACTGGAGGGTCGTGTGTGTACTGATACATGGGAACATATAGCAACATGGAAACATGGGGAACGTGAGGGCATGTGAAATTCAGGGCAAGGACAATTGTCGGAACCGGCGCACGATGTTTGGACCGTTATGCCGTTCTTGAGAACGATGTAGTGCATTTGACGGCTCGAGACTGCAATGATAACCAAACTTCAAGGCATAGATATAGACCCAAACTCAGAGTTCGTTCAGCTATGCGCGTTCAAGTACTCGCCGACCCGCTCGACGAGCTGCGCTTTAACGCCAGAGGTTGCTAGGCTCTTGCTCTTGAGGAATTCCTATAGAGATCCGAGTGCGAACCATGAATTGTTAGTTTGACACCTCTCAATGCTCGTCCGAGGGGAACGAGTCCGGCAACTAAGGTGGTTACACGGCTTTGGGCTGATGGGCCACCCGCCGTGATACTCATCCTCATGCTAGTCCTGATTTCCTGCTCGATGGGCTATGATCTCAACAGACTCACCTTAAGCTGATCAACCCGAAGCTACATGAACCAAAAGAGGGGTAGGTCATCAGATATGCTCAAGTAGTGCAACGGAAGCCAGTGAACTGGATGTTCTCCCGTGGTGCCTGATAGATATGGCTCTCACCTTACTCAGTTGCCCGTCTTCGTACATTGAGCGCAGATTAGCTTCATCTACATTGACATCCTAAGGGGTGGGATACAAATGGCTCAGTTACAGTCAATTGGTCAATGAGAAGGCCAAAGTTTTTAATAGAAACGGGGAGCCGGTAGAGAGCACGAACTTACCGCTTTGCGCTTTGTCCCAGTGGTGGTCGTCACAGGCACAACTGTTTTCGCCGAATCGTCGTCCAATAGGGCCGTTTTCCATGCTTTCATCAGTCCCCCTGCACGCTGTAACCGCCGATAGTATATCCAATATGGTGCGTTTCAGACAGGTGACAACCAGAGCGTCATTCATCACAACGAAAGATCAGAAAGGTAATGAGACGAACCTTGTGAATGGTATCGTACTTTGGCAATGTTAGATCCTCGAAAGATTCGGGGTCGAATTCTTCACGAAACGCGCTTGCTTCTAGTTGAGCGTTGTGGTATGCCAGAGCTACGGTACGAGAAGGCTAAATTCGGTACCGCGCGGATGCTTGCGCAGAGGAACTCACCAGGATTTGGATATGAATCTGGCGGGTATGTGCCATTCTTCACACTCAGCTTGTCAATCCAGAGTCGAGCAGCGTCCTTGAGCTCCTCGGAAGCTACGTTACAAAGATTATATCAATTTAGTGTGTGACTCATGCGATGGTCCGCTTTCCCATAAGATGAAGTAGGATGAGACTTACCCCGCACGGCGGACTGAACTTGGTCGGGAGCGGCCCGAATGTCGTCTGCGAATGGAAGGGGAATGAGGTGGAATCCTGCTGGTTCATTCCAGCCGCCTTCTTCCGCTTTCTCTGCCTAAAATGACATTCGCCGCCGGGTAAATTCAAGGATAGGAATGAGCACGGGACAAGCAGACACATGGACAAGAAGATTCAAGGAGAACGGTACCTGAGGTAGCATTGCACAGAAGACGGGTGAAGAGTTCCGCCTTGTCAGCGCCAGCACTAGACCTATCCTTTTTTTCTTGATCATCGTTTTCAAGAGGGCGCTGAAAGTGCGTTTACTGCCGGAGTATGTCTGTTCCCAATTGCACGATAATCAGGATCGGATATGATGTCGGCAGGATTGTAGATAATACCATTTCATCCGGACAGATAAAGACAGAGTGTTTGACATTGTCTTCGAAGACCAATTCTTTACGGGTTTTGAATCCCAGGAGCTTGATCCCTGCATGCAATCAAACGTGAGGAACACGATGCATGACCCGCAACGGCGCACGCACCAGGCTCTCGTCCTAGAGTTCGGAAAGCCTTCACTTCGTCCGCCGTGTAGAATACCTGTGTCATCATTAGCGGGAATATGGATACCATATGGAAAGGAACTTACCCGGCTCCCAGGAGAGACAACTCTCGCTGCTCCACTTCCTAGCTGACCTGGCTCATCTTCCTCCACTTCCTCGGCTCCCACTGTCTCGCCTAGGGCCATGCCGTATAGAATACTTGATTTGTCCACATCTTCTTGCCTTCCCTAAGCACAGAAAATAGATTAGGGGGATAGAAGTGCGAGACGAGATCTTTCACGTATGGAGAAATCGGGTTACCTGATCCGTATATGCGGTGCGAGAAGACACCAGCTCCATCCTGTCACCCATATCTACAAAATATTTGTAGCTTCCTTTCTTTTGCTCTGTTACCAAACCATATCTGTACAAAGTTGTATGTTCAGCATGTGGTCTTATTTGAGTCCCTGAAAGACTTGCCCCTTGATTCCTATCACAAAGTCATTCGCAAGCTCAAACGGTATGCTGAATTGAGCTCGTTTTGGTACCTCATGGAACCTCATCTGAGCAAGGAGGTCATCGATTCTTGTGATTGAAACCGATTCAGGTAGGACGTCTGGATCAGTTTCGTCGTCTTCGGAAAGATTGGTCGGCAGGAGCACAGACTACGTAAATGACCGAATATAGAAGTCAGAGCATGAATAGCAAAAAAGCGAATGCATACGGAGTAAAATATGGAGGTGTTGAATGGTTTATCCTCTGTGCTGATGAAGAATGGCTCAACCATGATGCCTGCTTGAGTAAGGTCCTGTAGATCATGTCAATAATGCGCAAGAATTGGATTGCCACCTCCTTACAATCAAGGTAGTCCGCGCCGATGTGATGAAGCGGTCCTTGGCAGTGCCGGAATGCGGTGTATCCTCGTCAGTAATGAGGAAAACACGCTTCGTTGCGGTTTTCTGAGCCCTGAGAAATATAACATTCATACTTTTTTTTGTGAAGTCCTAGAGGTTACAGGACGAACCCATCACGCATTATCCAGTTACAGCTCGTGAAAACATCCCCCATGGGTACTCGATGATCTGTCAGCGGGGGAAATGTCTCCCTGAGGAGGCTGGGATCCTCTCTTGCGGCTAAACATTGTGCAACCTCTGTTCAATGGTGCTCAGGGGAAGACAAGCAATCTCTTACCATCAAGGAGTTGAATCAGCTCTTGGACTTTTGGCGCGCTGATAGGAGCAATCGGCTGGTATACAAAGTTGTTTTTCTTGATATCTGCGCCCGGACCTGTCCCTTCATTCTTCCGAGTCTGTGAATTGCTCGCCATGAGTTGCAAACGTCGCCCGGGAGCCGGTAAGATGTAGTGCCTGCTCGCTCACCGTATTGAACAGTACGATTCCAACCGCGTCGTTGGGTCCCACCACTACCTTCTTCTTTTGGATCTGCACTGCTGCATCTAATGCAGCCATGAGGTGGCATGTCTTGACGTCCTCGTAGTTGGGATCTTCCCGGAGTTCCAGCATTGATTCTGAACAGTCAATGGCAAAGAGGATAACATCTCTCTTTCCTTCAAAGAACTTGTGCGTGCAAACGTTAACAAAACGTTGGCTGGTTCCCTGTTCAGACGATGTACTCACGGAGGTGTCCTGCAGTTCTTCGTCGTCGTCGTCGTCAATCTTATTCCATTCATCATACGGAGCCATTTGTGACGGTGGAGATTCCTCACAAATATGGAGAAGATAGGTCAGATAAGCCTAAATTATGGAAATGTAAGGTCAGGAAATGAGGATAGCTGGCAACTGTTCGTCGTCGCCAATGTTGGACGCGTTCAGGCTCATACGACGGAGCTCGAAACGCGAGCGGGGCACGTGATACAATATTCCCCGTTCAGGCCACGCCGATCCCGCGGCCGCCTACATCAGCTCCCAAGAGGAAGCATAGAACATTCTCAACGCCCTTGACCGTTACTCGGACGGACGACAACAGCGGCGCACGCAGAAACATCATCGCCTAACTACCTGAGTCTGTCGGACTCGGCTCGGATTTATTTGCTTCTGGTCTCTAGCAAGTTGGGTCTGAGTCTTCCTAGCACCGCTCAAGATCGTCTCCTAATCCCATCAAGCTATATACAGTATTTACACCTACACATGGCTACATCTCAAGCCCGGCTTCCTCTTCTCCGCCGTATTCTAATCTCTACTTTTTCGGACATAGATACCACCCCCACGCAGAAGATCAGAACAGACGAGGATGTCGAGGCCTGGCGATTAACCCGAGGGTACCAAGATTTTGGTTTATTCCTCCGACGGCTAAATGAATCGGTTGTGGGTTACGTTTTGCCCTGGTCTAGTCCTTCGTCCACTCCGGTAGGTCGCTGTTGGGTCATATACTTCACGAAAACTCAATGGAATACGTAAGGCTGTGGAGTCCCTACTGGCAATGCTAGATACCCTGGATAAATGGATAGATGATATACTGCCACTGGCTACCCCGCAGCGATTTGGAAATCTCGCCTTTCGCACATGGGGAAAACGTCTTGAAAATGTAAGTGTTTGGATATATAATACTGTCTATCTTTTCAATAACAACGCTACAGGAATGTGAAACACTCTTGGCCGCCCTTCTACCATCAAATCTTCACGCAGTAATCCCACAAGTTGCACCATATCTGTTGGTCTCGTTCGGATCCTTCACCCGCATGGACTACGGCACCGGACACGAGACATCTTTCGCCTTGTTCCTTCTGTGTCTAACTTTAATTAGGTTCTTTGAGCCAGACCCAGAACAGGAGCGTGCACTCGTGCTTTCTGTCTTCTTGCGCTATCTGCATCTTTGCTGGAAGCTTCAAGATGTGTACAGATTAGAACCTGCAGGGAGCCATGGTGTTTGGGGTCTTGACGATTACAGTTTTCTTGGATACATCTTTGGAAGTGCTCAACTCCGAGGTTCGTTTGCCATTAGTGAGCGGCCCGGTCTTCGGATTGCGCTTACAGGCATACAGATTCGGATACCCCAGTCGATGCCATACTTCACCCACCGTTACCCCCTACGAACTTGTATTTTCTCTCGATCTCTCGGATCCATCAAGTAAAACATGGCCCTTTCCATGAACATTCCTCACAGTTGTACAACATTGCCATGGGGGTAAAGTACTGGGCGAAGGTTAACTCTGGCCTTCTCAAGATGTATGAGGTGAGTGCACAACTCATGTTATTCTGCTCTTCCAAGAAATACTTTCGGGCCTAAATGCACTTCTCTTCTAGGCTGAAGTATTAGGCAAAAGAGTCGTCGTTCAACATATTCCTCTGGGCGGGCTGCTAGCGTGGGATATTCCTGATATCTCCACTTCTTCGGGCGACACATGTCGGAATTCCTCTCGTACACCGCCCACGTCAATAAGCTCAACACCCTCCACTATGACAACCGCATTACCTCCGATGACCTGGGCCGCTCCACCATCCAGGCTACCTCCAGTCAATTCTCCACTGATATCTCATGACACGACGGCACGTTTACCGATAAATAGAACGTCTCACGCGTCTCACGAGTACAACTCCTTGGATAATGTTAGAGGGGCGAGTCAACTAGATCGCAGGTTTAAAGGACCTCTGGTGCCCAGTAAAGTACCACTCGGACCGCTAGCCAGCACAACTCATCAACAAACCTCTTCACCATATGCTCTGCCTTTTGCATCGCCAGGGGACATATCCCTGCCTTCAATGAGTCGCCCATCGGACCGAAACCCAGGAGAAGACAAACAGGCTTGACAGGAATCGAGTCAAATGATTTCGTCGTGCTGACCTTGATTTACGAGAACCCACGAGATAAATACCGTGAGCATCGATAGCCTGGACAGGTTTATAGCACAACGATTGCGCCATGGATAGGCTTGTAGAACAAGATAGTAGATCCTCATGAAAGATTATACACTGTAGCTCTACTGATTTGCATAGAGAATATTTCTGGTGTAAATTACAGTGGAAGAGATACTGCTGAACACCAGGGCTTCGGATGCCATCATACGCAGGTAAACCGTCTCAGGCTCCTAATATGTGGTGATAAAGTGCAAGCATGAGCGCTTATAATCATGACAAGCACGTGGCGAACCATCGATAATTCCCAAAACAAAATTTGAGTTGCATCAGGTTGGATCCAGCCTCCACTTTGACTCTCGACTCTCAACTTTCAACTTTGACAAAAAGATTTGTGTACCATCTACTATTCACTATTCTCTGCAGTCGTAACCCACCGTTCGACAGCAGAGACCCCTCTGTGGCACCATTCCTGACCAAGCGCGAAACGACGACTTACGTCTATTGACCCGAGAGTATGTGATAGCTATGCCCCTTCTTGCGGATTTTCTTACGATGTGCGCGATCTTTTCAGGTGGTCATCCGTTCGAGGTATGTTGAGAGTTCTTTGATGTTCAGTGCGCGCGGCTGACGTTTGATCGCAGGCGAACCTCCCTGACAGGACTACTCATCGACATTTCTTAATTCACCACAAACCACCATAGTCGCAACTCTGGTGACTCTAGCTTCCCAACCTACTCACACTTCGCCCTTCAAGCCCTTTCCTCGCTGCACAGGGAGCGAGGAACCCCTCATTGTCTGAAGGAAACCCCACAGTTACCGACACCTAACCCGCCCGGATCGTCAACCGACCGCGGCGGTAGGCTCGGTAATTCCGGTTTCAAGCCACCACAAGCCACGATAGCTTCTGCGCTCACCGATTTGTTTCGACAATACTCCCAAAACATTCCTTCCCCTGCGGTATCACGAACCGAGGATCTAAAATTAGAGCTAGAAACTCAAGCCCCTCTAGACATTTCAACATCAGACGATACAATGTCACAAGTCGAAGTTCTCACGGCTCACGGCCCTGTCCAGTTTGAAAACGAACTTATCTCCTGCTCCCCTCTTTCGACTTCATCTCATCCTTCCTCCGACCAAAATCTCACCAATGCTTTGATCAACCGTTTATTGTCCGCTCCACAACATTTTCTGCGTGCTGCTGATGCCGTCTCTGCAGCTGCGGGACACGATGAAATCATTATCCCGGGGCTCCCGCCCTTGCATCATGGCCATCCCGATATCCACCTCCGAAACGGCGTAATAAGGGCCACCCAATTATCTGTGGACGGCGAACCTGATGCCGAGAAAGCTTTTTTCGTGGCCGATCTTAGCTACACGCTCCAACAGCATCTCAAATGGAAGAAATTCCTTCCCGAAATCCACCCTTTCTACGGTAAGTCTCCTCATCACACATCTTGAATGTCACATGCAAGGTGTCTCATGATCCTTTAGCTGTGAAATGCAACCCAGATCCATACATCCTCCGTCTTCTGGCAGCGCTCGGTACTGGGTTCGATTGCGCGTCCAACGGGGAAATATCCCAGGTACTGTCACTCGGCGTTGACCCTTCTCGGGTGATCTTCGCCAACCCTTGCAAGGCCACATCCTTTGTTCGTCAATCTGCCAAATCTGGCGTGGACATGATGACCTTCGACAACACCGACGAGCTCTACAAGATATCGCGCGCACACCCAAATGCTAAGCTCATCGTGCGCATTCTAACCGATGATTCGAAGTCTCTCTGTCGTCTGGGCCTGAAGTTCGGTGCTCCCCTTGTGACCGTACCTTTCCTTCTTATGAAGGCGAAAGAACTGAATTTAGACGTGATCGGTGTTAGCTTCCACGTGGGGAGTGGCTGCTACGACTCGGCAGCATATGCAGACGCTATCAGACGGGCTCGTTCCGCGTTCGATATGGGCAAAGAGGCTGGTTACGAGTTTACGTTACTTGACGTAGGAGGTGGGTTCGAGGACGCTATGTTCGAGATGGCAGCTTCCATTCTCATGGAGTCGATCAATACCTACTTTCCGGTACGAGACAACCTCAGGATCATAGCTGAACCTGGGCGATACTATGTTGCCAAGGCTTTCAGCCTCGCGGTCAATATCATTGCGCGGCGCGCCCCACCCAGTATTGAGGGTGATTCCCAAGACATCGAAGCCGATCCGGAGCAGCCGAAAGTGATGTGTAAGTAGTCTTCCACCCAGGCTTTGCTATTTCACCGGAAAGCTGAACAACCACAACAACTTTAGACTATGTGAACGACGGAGTATATGGGGCTTTCAACTGTATCATGTTTGATCACCAAACTCCGCAGCCATACGTACTATCCCTTAACGGGTCATTCCACGTTCCGTCCTCGGTCTCAACTTGCCCTAGCAGTGTGTGGGGTCCGACGTGCGACTCTATCGACTGTGTATGTCCTGTGACGCACCTCCCAGGCTCGCTGCGAGTGGGAGACTGGCTCGCATTCGAGTCGATGGGCGCATACACAATATGCGCTGCCTCCCAGTTCAACGGCTTCCAAGTCAGCAACGTTATTTATACCACAGGCGGCGGTGCAGGAAGCGCAGAAGTTCGCAGTGCCCTCCGATCTTGCGCGTAGATGAGTGCGGTAGAAGCTGAGAATAAATCCGTGGGGAGAGGATGCGGCCTATAGAAGGAATGTACACGACCGCGTGGTAGCACTAGGAAGAAATGTATAGACAATATCAATGGCCGTGTGTGTCGTACCTGACCAGAACATTAGTGTGGAAAGTTCGAAAGGGTTGTTCTGCTGCCATGGCATTTTATACGTGCATGATAGTTGGTCATTTGTCTCGACCTCTGATGCTGGCAAAGCGATTGCGGGGGGATGGCGTGCGGGTACTAGGCAGGACCTCGGTACCGGTTTCGGTACCGAGTAACTCAGGGTCTAATCACAGGGCGATCGACCCGGCTTCTTGTACAGGCTAAGTGTTTGGTATTTCTTGCCGACATTAAGCAAACATGCAATGTTATTATTTAGAGAGACGGGCGTACAAGAATCAAATTTTAGGGGAAAGTTAAGGTACGTAGAGGAAGGTTAAGTGGGATCTGTTAAGTGCCTTAAGCGGGTAAATTGTGGCGTTTAGGTTTTGAACCGATTGAGGAACGGGGTCTCGCGCGAGGTCTCGGATTTCCCACGGGCTGAGGCTTCCCCTCGTGACGTATTGGTAGCTTCGGGGTCGAGGACGCGGTGATCACCCACTTGATCGAGGATGTCAGGGACAGTGCACATCGGTCCGTCCGTGCCGTGAGTCTGCCACACTGATCAAAGCGAACCAACAGACTTTCGTAACTTTCCGACAAGCAAGTCAACAATATTAATATTCGAATCTCGGTGCAATTCTCTCCGTCGCGGTCCAACAGCCGCGCAAACCATTCATTCCTGCATCGTCGGAGCTGACCAACTTGTTGCCAAAACAGCACCTTCTACAGAACTTACCGCGAGGTCTACCGCATCGCTTCATATCAGCCCCGAGTCTGTCAGGTTCTGCCAAGTCCCTAAATTAACCTGTTTCAAATCCAGAGTGGCGATCGTCGTCCGTCTTAACGGAGCGCATAACTCATAGCCTTGCCTCGTCAGAGCAGCTCGCCCCCACGCTGTCCTACGCTGTCCCCCCGATTATACCGATGCTTCGCCCACAAATCCGTTTTGCAGAACCGCCGAGCGAACGCCGACGGTGGAGACTGCGGCATGTTTATGTTCTTCATGTTGTCAGAAGAACCACACTGCCGCTTTGCAGAGATCTAGAGCGTCGCAATGTCTGCGATCAGAGTCCCCCTAATTCGAGGATCTAGCCGAGGAGCCGAGGCTTATCCCAATTAGCATTTTTCGGGAAGCAGCCGTACGCTACTGTGCTCATCTGGGGAATATGCAGCCATGAGTAAATGGTTCCTCCGAGGTATCTATTCGAAGCGCTTCACCTGTTTGAATTTCTTTCGTGGCCGGGTTCGCGGAACTGAAGCGGCTTGTTGTTGTAGTATGTGTGCCCCGAATATGCGAATAACTTACCGCCGTATCTTTAGATTTATGAACCTCCTCCATCAATGCTGTCAAGCCTCATGCCCCCTACCCCATCCTTGTTCTCAAGAGTATAGTCTTGTCTCGCACTACTAGTCTCTTCGGTGCCGTACTTGCCTTCAGCGCATTGGACCCACCGTACGTCTTCTCCCACTCTACGCCAAGGACGCCCAGACCGAAGCCTAACACGCGCCTCCCTGGACCAGTGCCGTCCTCTCTCAAATCACCAACTTTCCAGCTGGCTATGACCTTTGTATCGACTTGCCCAGCTGATATGTCCACCGGTTTGTTGATGGTACGTTCTTCTATTCTGTCCACGTACTGCAAGGTGTCTGAGGAATTCACCACAGGAACCAATCGTTTCACCTGATTCCGACTCTGCCACTGCAGGACCTCGGTTTAGGCCTTATTCAAGTCCTAATCATCACGTCACAAAAGGGCGTTACATAACAAGTAATGATTCAAGAGGTTACATGTAAGTACAGCTTAACTCGCACACCAACGTCAGTACCTAACATGTTTTAGACCGGTGTATGAATACCCACTTAATGGGCAGTGGATTATGCTTGATATGGACGACGGTTATGTGCTTTGGACAGGTATTTGGAAAGGTATGTTCACGACATAATGCGTCAAATATCTTTCTTGGCTCAAAGGGCTATCCATCCAGCTCTTGGGAATTCCAAAGGTACGCAACGGCACTGTTGGTGAAAACGTCTTCGTAGCCTCACGAACAAATCAGCGGACATTGTGAAAATGGTTGAGTCGCAACCGGACCTCGCGTCGAAATTACGCCGAGTACGAGGTGGCTACCTTAAAATCCAGGGTACTTGGATGCCGTATGAGATTGCCCTGCGTCTTTCTCGTAGGTATGTATTTTCTGTCCCTTTCTCTTTTCTAGCCTCACGCCATCATCCTTCTAGAGTTGCCTGGCCGATTCGGCATGAGTTAATTCCTTTGTTCGGGTACGTTCGCTTTCTCTATTTAAAACTGAAACTGCTTACAAGATTCATGTCCAGGCCGACATTTCCGAGTACGTGTTTGTCACCAGACCAGCCAGGCTATGGACAGGTGGTTAAGCCTGGAACGGGGAAACGGAGGCAACGTCGGACGCAGCAAACGGGGATTTCATCGGAACCTGCACCGGACTGGACTGTGATTTCTCCAGCACCTCATCCCAGTGCCGGCCCATCCCGTGGCACACTCGACGGACCGTTCACCTACCACCCTCGCAGACAATTTGATACAGAACGTCGGCAACAGCTATCACAGGCTGGAGCCCCCATTGAGCTACATTTACCTTATTCTAATCAGTCGTATCCGACCTCCCCAGCGACAACGTCACCAAGTGGGTTATTGGAGGCGACTCCTTCCAGGCTCTCTGGATCATCCTACCCCGGAAACACCACACGATTCTCCCCTTACCCTCCCCAGCTACAGTCAGTTCCTCTCTCGAGTCACAGTCCTCACAGCCCGTATGGCTTGGAGGAGCGTCGAGGGTCACAAAGTACCTTCCAGGAGGATATCAGGCTTCCGCCGATACAAGCTCCTAGCTCCAACTGCGCTGCTCGTCGAAACTCTGTCGCTCTTCCTTCAATATCAACTCTCGATGGCCTCCGTAAAGGGCCTCAGGACGATTCTGCTGCAGTATTGCGGCGTCTGCAATGTATCGACGACGACGACATGGACTTCGGCGTTAACTCATCTCGATCTAACGAGCAGTACCCGGGTGCATATCACACTACGATCCCTCTACGTCCGCATCAAATGTAAGCGAATGCCATATCATCTCAGGAGGGAGACAGCAATTAAAGATTCGTAGACCTTCTATATCGACCAGCGCCAAGCTCCCACCCATATACCTCCCGTCCTCCGGCCATTCGGCATCGCCACCGTCACCCTACATGACCTCTAAGACAGGGCAGAGTAGCTCTATAAACAGTCCAGCCTCGACTGCTTTGATCACACCTCCGCCTTTGCGTTCTTCGCTGCATGACGCAAGAGCTTATCATAGCTGCGACTCACCTCTTGCGTCCGTTGCAAAGCGGGGCCTGATGTTAGCACCAAAGGTAGAAGATGTGTGTCACAGGATTGGTGATGGACGGATGGACGGTTATCCTGTTTTCACAGAGGGTGGCCGGTACCAGAAGGACACTGGTCCTACGTCACATTCTTGGAGACCTTGGTAGGATATTAAAAAAACGCCAGATGCTCCGCACTTCTGCCTATCGGATGAACCCCTGCAGTATATAATTCACATGTTTTGTTTCCACCCCGTTTTTCTAGTATACTTTTGACGTCTGTGGAAGTACCTTCGAACTTTTGTACTGCGTATAATGTATTTTGCAATATGAAATCAAATAACAGGAACGCTAGTGGTGTGCGGTACCGAGCCGAGGCTGCCAAAGACCTGAGAACATAGCAACAAAGCGTTGCTAGAGCCGATGCCTCGCAATCGGTGAACCAACACTACGGGAAGCCGACAGTGACCCCAGCATGTGGGCTCTGTGCCTTGCCAGGGGATAAGAGTTCTCATTCGGGACCTTGTGGGAGTTATAGAATATATTCAGGCTGGGGGGATGCTACCCAACAGGAAGGATACACCGAGAGTGGGCAGGGGGTCATTTGATAGTAATGTTGATTGATTCTAGAATGGAGACAACTTTACAACAATGGCAATGCACCACAACCATGTGAGTCCAAGGAATTATCAGATTACCGGTACGCGCAATTCCAATGGATCTGAATGAATGTGAGACCGAAATCACGATTGAGCCTTCCACGCTCAATGAGTGGTCCCAAACGATCGAGGCCATAGTCAAGCTAGTCAAGCGCCATAGCCGTGTAGTGCAGTAGCCTACAGTAGCACGAAAACAAAGAGCCGAGATTACTGTTGAGACCCTCGGATGATCAGGTCCTCGCCGGTCCTACCGACGATTGGTAGCCCAGAATCCAGATCGAAGCATGGGACGTAAAAATTCTATAGAAGAAGTGCAGCATGTGGGTGACACACCAAAACAAAGTGAAAAGGGCGAATGTCGTCCCTCAAAAACAAAGTTCATGTTTCCCACTGTGCCTCAGCAATACTTAGGGCATCTGGCCAGTCGGAGTCTGGGGCAATTGGGTCTTCTCATTTCTCTCCTGGATTGGTATAGAGTTCGTCAGGCACGCACATGCACCAAAAACACGAGACCAGCAAGGCGCCGCTTCCTCCGTCAGCAGGGCGGTTGACAATCCACTGATATCTGTTCGAGGGCAGATATGGAATGCCGCCACTGAGGAAATATATGCAGTGACATCTGAGGGAAAGGAAGCCGTATCAGAGTTCGGTCAGTTGATACGTTGATATTTCACTGTATTGTACGAACGTTGCAAAAAGCAGATGGCGGCAGCGCGAGTGCCCACATATAGCTATGCCGGGTAGATAGTTTAAATCTCAATGAAAGTCGCCTCTTCTAAACAAGGCTTCTTCAGAGAACGATTCTTGTTTTGCGTACACTGGCTGACGTTGAAGGGATTGATCAGAAATGACAAAGACCTGGGTATCATCAGACGTATAGATCAGATATTTACTATCGCGAGGTTACCTACATTTCCAAATCCAATTAAGAGCAAAGTTTTGCGGTACAGTTGTCCAAATATGTCGATTTTATCCTGTTCACTGTCGTTACAAGCGATTTGCACACGGCGAACTTGGAGAACGTCGCCGCTGTACCTGTTGATTCGACGACAACATCTTCAAACAAGCAAGGATAAATGGTCGATCCTGCAATCACACAAGGATCGAGGAGCGTGGTGGATGAGTAACGGAGAAGGGGAAGTCATCTGTTCACTCACCATCTGTTCAAAAAGAGACCTGAGGGGAATAGACGTTCGGGGCTCCGCAAAATTCCCTGAGTATGTGAAGCAATGCGCTCCTTAAGGTGCGATATGGTTAAGGTTTATGTTGTGGCCAATCTTCATCGCGCCAAGTTTGCATCATGGGAGACAGTTCGCCTCCCGCATCAAGATGACGGAGTATCCGTACTCTAAGGGGAACAAGGAACGAGGAGTCAGCGACAATGGGTGTTGCTGGACAGGTCGGCCGGATGACAGCTTCCTGATACTTGCTAATGTCGATTACGATTCGATGCTACCCAGGGGAATTGCAGGTCAATATAACGAAGCCTGTCCGGAAGCTCACCATCTGATCCTGTGTCACTGTGTACCATTCTCAGCAACTGAACGGTTTGAAACGATCGTCGATGATTCTCGACACACGGTTGGCACCTTTCCTAACACAGATTTCGACGGAGCATAACTTGTTCGCAGTTAGAATGAAAGCACGATTACTCTGGAGGTGGGAATCAGGATCAGACACACCCTTAGAATTCCAGAGATGCTATACACTTCATGACAGCACATTTACACAGCTGCCGTAAGACAATTTCGTGGGAGCCAAACCCAAATATCAAGGAGGCAAGTACTTCACGCACTAGAGAGACTCGTAATTGTTCATTGACGTTGAGCGGAACGAACGGTCACCGTCTGTGTGACGGTCTGTGACTGCATGTGACTAGATGTGACTCAGTGACTCGGTGACAGATACAATCACGTGTAGAATGCGTTGACGCCCAGACGCTACCTCCTACCAACGCGGTAAGTGCGCAGGTCAACAACGTTTTCATATTCTGGCTCATTTTGAGCTCAATTTGCCCTGTTTTAGGTGTTGGAATAACGGAGAGTATTGCGAGAGAGCTTATCCAGTGCTTTTAGTCAGTGGTAAGCCAACATACAACACTGTTCATCACCACTGCTTCCCCCTGTATTCACCGTCCTCTCATCTGTTCCTTACCTGTCCTTTCCAGGCCTTATAGTTAACAAGGCATCTCAGGAAACATTGGTTTATCCAGCTCACCAGAAAATCTCTGCTTTAACATTCAGAAAACATCCTTTTACGACTTGTACCGCTATACTACTATCAGACCAATATGTCAACACATCAGGCATCCGCAATGCCCGCACATTCCTCTGCTAGCTCATCTTTGAGCTTCTCTACTTTCAGACAAGATCCAGGTGTAAAGCCGAATCCTCATCCATATGCGATCAGGACCACATCGACAGGGCTTTTGAGTCGTTCTAATTCGTCCGGCCACAATGTTACTGCTCGTCGCCATCATTACATCCCTCTCAGTCCGACCCGCAGTAAATCGGATGGAAAGGCCCACAGACATTCGAAATCGTTGAATTCGGGATTCTCCACAGAGTCAAGATCGCCTCGACCGCTACCAGTACCCCCAGGGTTCAAGGGGTCTGCTCGTGACCGTGCTAATAATGCTCCGTCAGTAGGAGACCAAAGAATCCCTAGACGGCTTCGCGCTGGGACACTGCCTACATTCTCCACCACAGATGCACAATTCTCAGTTACATTAGAAGAACTACCTTCGAATCCAAAACTTTGGACTGCTTCACAATTGGCATCGTACCTTCCCACTTCGATGCGAGCGACCGCATGGTCTACCGCCTCTGATTCCGAACAGTCTCCTCTCGCTCTTTCCGTTATCAGCGACATCGTGTCTTATGTGAAGGACGTGAACATGGACGGACGAGTGTTTCTCAGACTCGATGAAAAGGACTTGGAAAGGTATGTGCTGCTCTTAAACTTCTCATGCTAGCCCGCTTGAACCCTTGTGGACAGTATGGGCGTAAACGAAGAATGGCGAGAAGCGTTGCTTCTGGCATCTCGTAATCTTCGACAGAACGTCATCAAGGGCCGCATATGGGGAATTTCAGATTCCCCTCCCTCAGGATCCTCCTCGCCATCTCTGCCATCTCATCCTTTCTCCAGTGCCCTCTACAACTCCTCAACTAGCTCTGTTGACCTGACGCAGAGTGACACTGAGGCAGATCGGCCGCGAAGGCGTCGGGGCCTAGTTAGAGGAATGGTAGAATCTCTGGAGCGAAGCGGCAGTTTCAGTTCTGAGAGTAGTTTTGATGGAGATGGCTTCGACAGGACTGAGGTCATCGAACGATGGACCATCGAGGAAGGACCAGTAGACGAGGAAGCCGTCAGAAGCTCCAGTCCTGAGGACAGTGTCCCTCTAGCTTCTCCCATGATCTCAACTTTAGAGGAGGAACCCTCAGTGGAAGCCCTCCTCGCATCTGAGTCGAATGGCTTAGATCGCACTGAAACTTGGGGTGCGCGTGCATGGGAGGAGATGGACTTGGCTCCGGGCATTACCGTCAAGAGAATAGAGCCCAATGATGGCGCTCTGCTGGACTCGGGAATTAAAGGTACGATCATTGGACTTGGACACGGAAAAGAGCGGACGAACAGCAGACGAGGCAAGGACAAGGTTGAACGGAGGGTCATCACCGCTATCTTTACCCCATCGCCCGCAGAGGAAGTTAATCAGGAGCCTATCCCGGTTGTGGAAGACAGCATCGCTGACTACCAGCACGGCATTCAACGAATTTCCACATTCATACCGGAAGAGGCAAGCGAAGAGTCTCATGCCCGAATACTCGCCTTAGAGGAAGAATTAGTAGAGACGCGCAGCCTCGTCGAAGCTTTCAGGACGCGATTGGAGGCAGTCGAAAGAAAGCTTTTGGAGTCGGAAGAGACGCACGCAGAACGAGAAGAAATACGTCGCTTGTCTGCGATCACTTCCTCTATGACACAGAAAGAGCTTCCTCAGGCTCGTCCAGAGGAGCAACCGTCGACTACGGTAGATATTCTTGAATCCGATTCTCTCACATCATTTGCTCAACCCGTTTTGTCTGTCCTCCCGGCTACCCTTGTGAAACAGTTCACGCCTAGCCGCGCAGGTCATGCGTCAGAACCGATACACCACCGGAAACAAGACGACGACGGTTCTCCCGCTGGACCGGATGAACCATCGACTTTGTCTGACCTGCCTTCATATGTCTTCCTTGTTGGCATCGGTGTTTGTGCAGTTGTTCTACAAGTTATGCTGAAGAAGATGGCCGGAAGAAGTGCAGGCCTCAATTGGAGAAATTAGTTGGCTAGTTCTGTGGTAACTTCGCACTCAATCTTTCACAATCTTTTATTTACGACTGGACACGATTTAATGACCGCCATGACATCTCACGATTTATTACGAACAGATTTCAATCTATCTACTGTCGTGTATCTTGGTCAGTTTATAGTATCCCGAATATACAATTTTTTCCACCCGCGAAATATCCACTAATAATTAATCATCCATCTATCGCGACGGCCGATGCCTACGGAACGCAACAGATCGGAGTGTACATGTACGGTGCAATAGTGTTTCCATGTTCAGACACTAGAGATCACCGTTGTCAGAAGGGAGCAGTACCGTCAAGGGTGAAAGACTCACATTACAGTCATCAACAGGTAACCCAGAGTGGCCACCACCTGCAACAAGCGAGTAAGTCCGGAGTGCAACACAAGGAGAAACGACGCACCATCGTTGCAATAATGCTAGCTGGAATACCGTTCTTTAAGAAGTCAACGTTGCTCAGATACAATTGCCCCATATCGTCTTCTTGAGTTGCTCTGGATTATTGATATATGAACTGTCACCAAACGGAAACAAATATCACTAAAACGACGACGTACGCTGTTTGGTTAGGGAACCCTGATACGGGCATGCCCATCCCTGTGGAACATGCTAATGCAGTGATGAATATCAAAAGGTTCTCGGGTTGACCTGGCATCCTGCTTCCGACTGTTTTCGCTATGGGAACGAGGAGTACACTGGCGATAGTATGGCTGATAAAGGTAGAAACAACCTACAGACAGTAAGTCTCACTGAAAATCGAGGATGGAAGAACTTACTAGAACAATGCAGCACAAAACGATAACCACGGCGTAGAGAGACATATCCCCGATAATAGTGCGAATGGCTTCGTCCATAACTTCGATCAATCCACTTGAAGTAACTCCTTTGCCCAAAGCAATCCCGCCCATCGCGAGGAACACGACAGTCCATAAGAATTGATCAAAATCCTCCTGCGTTTGTGCTTAACACAGGTAGCATCACAACTAACTTAGTACTCACCTTATGAAGGACTCCTGTAGAGAAGAAAGCCACGATAGGTATGATAGCAATGATCCCCATATCACCCACAAAGTCGGCGATCTCATGCTCGACACACCACAGAATGATAGTGACCAGGCATATGAAACATACCCAATACTGTTGGAGGGTGAATGGGTCTCTTGAGGGTCGAATGGGCTTGATCTCGATGTCCCCCTCGCCGTCTGGAGAGCGAGCAGGTTTGTAGCTTACCAAAAGAAGTAGCCATATGAGGAAGATAGACAGTGCAGACACAGGAAGTGCTACTGCAAACCACTTGGCCCAATCTAAAGGCGAATCCATGTAGTCATACGCGATTAGGTTTTGAGGCGATGAGATTGGGGAGCTTTGTCCGCCAATATTGGCGGCGAGGGCAATCCCGAGCTGAGATAGGGGCAGAATTAGCAAGCCGCACACCGAACACGAGACGAAGCTTACAATCAAACATGGACCAAAAGAGGACTTAGGGGGTAGATTTCGTAAGATGGGCTAGTGAACACGGTGAGATCGAGAGATCAGGGTAACATTATCTTCAAAATTTTACCTTGATAAGAGTGAAACACAGAGTAGGCGCAGCAACGTTACTACGGATGTTATTAGTAGGTATTCAAGTAAATTGCTAGCCGATCTATACCTAATCCACATGCTGGCAAAGCAGGACACACCCATAAACGCAAGGAGCACTATACTCGGCTTTGTTCCAGCAATATTGAGTACCCGAGTGATCAATACTCGATCGATGTTCGTCTTGCTCAGAGCGGAAGCAATCGTGAAACCACCTATCAGAAGCATAATGGTGGGAGAGAACATCACTGAAAACACCCATCTGAGAAAGGTCAGTCATATACATGACAACGACGAAGCCGAGTGCTCACTTTGTTGCACCGACCGCACCCAGCCGCTCAGTCTCACCGTCCTGATTAGCCGAAGAGCGAATGACGCGGAGGCAAACGAGAAGCAAAGGAATTAACATGGAGGTTACAAATAATGGGATTGCCTCCGTTGCCCACAGGAGAGTGGCGAAAACCAAGATTGCGAAGCACCGATTTGCCTCTTCGCCGTCCACTGTCTTGACATTGAGCAGTACGGCGAAAATAATGACGGAGACAAGCACAAAGAGGTGTTTCGTCGTGAGCTTGAAATGGCCAGCGGGTGTATCTAGATCCAGGAGGCCTTTCTCTGGCTCGCCAACGAGTGTCCCACCTTGCGCCCTGGCGTTTCCCGAATTTCCGTCTCCTCGTCTCGCTTGCCCAATCATTTGTCGCCATACGGTATCACGCTCCCAAGCAATATGTTCGCGTTGGTTCAGCTTCAGTTGTCGTTTGGCAGTTGGGAAATCTCCATGGGTCACACATCGTGCGTACATTTCAACCAAATGATCGCAGGTATGGTTGAGTTTATCCTTGTAGGACATAGTAAACGGAGAAGCTTGTTCGACAACATCGTGTAAATAGTGATCCTTGAGCTGTGCCAGATTGTCAGAATTTTTGAGTGGACATATTCAGAGCACATACATTGCTTTCCAGAACTTTATCATACCTGGCAGCGTAGTCAGTATTGGAATATCTTATGATGTGTACATACTGACTTTTTCAAGATTTTCCGGAAACCTGAATAATTGAGCTCAACATAAGATCTGAGAGATGTAGCAGATAGGTATAGATTTGTGATTCTTCTCTTGAATAGTAGTTGGATGTCCCTAGCATAATTGGTCTTCGCTGTCCAGACTGTCTCTGGAGCCGACATAGATGATGTTACGCTGTCTTTCATAAAGATTTTATTGGCGAGTGTGCGGGCGGCGCGTATTGGGGATCGGCCAACGCTATTTCCGCGTTCTTGGGCAGGAGGGGGGGATAAGTGAGCGCCGGAGGGTTCGCCGTTAGCAGAACGGAGAGACACTATGCTCGCCTCCAGGTCGACATGGTCCTCATTTGACGATATGCTATATCGACGATTCGAAGGCTCCGACCGCCAGTTACTTCCTAATCATACTTCAGTTATGTTATGGGTGATATAGAAACCAACTAACCTGATGCTCCACGGAGTCCTGTACTCTCAGATAAAGAACGCTTGCGTCGGCTTAACGGTGACCTGGACCACGAGGCTGCAGGACTGCGTTGAGCAAAATCGTCGTCGTCGTCGTCGTCATCATCGTCTTCCTCATCCACATGGTCCAAGTATTGATGACCGATGTCTGGACCGTACTCTTCCTGTTGCTGCACTAGCTTCTCCAAGTCATTGACCTCCCTCAGCAAGTTTGTCTCCTGCAACTCGTAGAACGAACACATTTTCTTCAGCTCGCGGTCCAGAAGGGGGATAAATAGCGCATCCTTAGAGGCGATATCCCTATCCTGTATGAGCGATGTGCCTTCATTCGCCTCTAGATCATGAATGGCTTCATGAAGGCCAGCTTGTTGCTTCTCTAGTTGGTAGACGTACTTCTTCAATGTGTCGTAACTGTAAGTTCAATGTCAGAGAGTGACATTTCGAGGATTCGGAGCAGCTCACGCGATATACTCGTCCCACCACTCCGCTACCGCATTGAACTTCAGAGACGAACTGGATTAAGATCAGAATGTGCCTCCGTTTAGGTATATTGGCACTACAGCATACTCACCTGAATTTCATAGCAAAGGCTCTGATACCAAGCGAACTAGGAGCAGAACGACCGATTGGTCTGAGCGGTATCTGCTCGGGTAGTGAAGATGCAATGTTAACGAGAGGTCAGGTGAATGAGTGTTATATTTTGGTCACCGCTGCAGCGGCGCTGCTGCCATGCACTAGGATATCATGCAGTACCACGCGGGACAATTGCTTATGGAAGCCCTCGTGGGCCGCATTATTTTCCGGATTTCTCCTTTGGGCATTTTCCGACACTCCGACTCCGACTCGGAGTCCACACTCCCAAGTTCACATCTTTTAAACTGCCCCCAATGGCTGCAAAGGTAGTCTATGGGATTGGAAAGGCTTGCTATCCATTTACTCATTTTTGGTGTGATATGTAGTGCCATAATTGCTATGTCACTGGGGGGGAGAAGCCCTTACATAGGTGTGCAGGGTGCCAAGTAAATAACCTCAACCATGTTTGCAGATCATTGATCTGACGGCCACACCGACTTATTTTGTGACAGGCTGCCAAGTATTGTTCGAAGGAGTGCCAAAGGGCGGACTGGAAGGTATATTTCACTGGTGACTGCTCCAAGACGCCTAGTCTAACAACGACGTAGAAACACAAGCCTGCCTGCCACAACAACGCTACTTTGGTGAATGCGCTGAAGCAACACGAAAGTACTCCTTTGGGATTTCTTGACCGTCTTGCGCTACCCGACGGTATCTCGCTGTACGAGCTAGATCAACGACTTGAAAAGTGGGTGCGCTTTCATACCATGACGTTGATGGAAGCACATGCACACGCGTGTCGTCTACCCGAAGACATTGGAAACATCCGCACGAAGGTCATGTATGTGAAGCTCGCTGCCCGGGAGGACCACGGAGGTATCCCAGCAAAATACTTCCGCGTAGTCGACGCATACCCTATCTCTGTCGTAGAAGCAATGTGGCGCCCTTCGCCGTGGCCAGGCTCCCTCTTACAACTCAAATCAATGCAGGACGAGAGCGAGCAATTAGGCAGAGGGCGCATGGGCGCAGCTATGATTGAATGTCCCCCGCTGGCAGTGCAGACCGTGCCGTTTGGAAGTGTCACGGAGCAAAGTCTGAGGGGCTTGACCATCGCTTCGAACTGGAAGGAGGTACTCATGCATTTGGTAGAAGGGGGTACCAGATTCTCCGGTCGCAAATCCGGTCGATAAGCGAGCATAAGAACGACACATCACCAATCTACTTTGCGAAGTACAATGCTACCATTACTATACACATCAGGCCCTTCACTGTAATAAGATTGTCCAAACATACGAATGTAGAAATTTTAAATCTTGTAAATAATGAATTATGTTGTCTTTCCGCCTGATGCAGAGACTGTTAAAGCCTCGGATACACCGCATTGTGGAGAACGCATCCAGCTGCTAACTTCCACATGCTGTGATCTCTGGTAGAGCTCGTACTTTCTCTTGGTGGAAAACATTTGTTGCATAACTATGATATTGGATACACGATATTGGATACGGAAGGTAATGCATACATGGTAAAGATGGAAAAGACAAACACAATCAGTGTGATCCGGTGTATGATTAAAACTAGTGACTAGTGGCTGCCTACACGGCTGCGCCAGTTGTGGGACCAACTGGGACGATGCCAGGGGCAGCGCCAGGGACAACTCCAGCATGGCCAACGCCCGTCGCTTCAGCCTCCTTCGCACGAGTGGTAGGTGCAACGACTCCAGGACCCGCCGCTGCGCCGTATGCAGAGCCGTATGTAGTGTCGGTATACTTCAACGATTGCAGACCGAATGCGGCGTAATCCACAGCGCGGAGGCTCCAAATGAAGTAGTAGAGGAATATGGGACCGAGGAGGAGGTCCAAAATGCCGTACCATACCATCTCTGAGGTGACGGATATCACGTTGCCTCCTTCGGAGCAGGCCCAGCAGATAGGATAAAGCAGGGTGATGAAAGTGACCCATCCAGCGCCGCGACCATAACCAGTTCTCATGCCTGCACCCGCGTTGAAGATAGTGCGATGGCCATGAGCCCAAAGCATGGTCCTACGGAAATATTTAGCTTGGGAGTAGACTTGATAAGAAGCTATTCAACATACCAGATATGGAACAACGCATATAGGCCAAAGACATAAAAGCCCCACTTGTAGGAAGTGCTGGTGAGTGCGCCAACGAGACCTGTCACGACAACGACCCAGGCGAAGAATGCCGTTTGTAAGATGTCAGACATGGCGAGACCCGTGGTAGTCAGGATGAGGACCAGGAGCAGCGGGAAGTTGATAAACCACTGGATATACCTGACATACTGAATATGTGGGGTGAGTATTGGACTGCGACCGGTGGATGAAATCATACCCAGATTTGGCGGGCACCCGATGCGCGGAATTCGGTTTGGATGGGTGTGGCACCAAGATCGGAAGCCATAGCGAAGTATGCGATGGCGGAGACCGTGAGGATGATCAAGGCGATATTGTGGAAGAACCGTGTACCCCTCGGTCGCTATGGAAAATGCTGTGGGCTGCGTGCTTCACTCGATATCATGTATGAGCTCACCATATGCGTCATGACAAACATCCCCAGCATTGCCACCGTCATCAAAGCGAATACAGCCCAAAGCCAGTCAGTTCCATGGGTAGAGACATGTATCGGAGCGTTGGGGGGGTTGGTGTCGAGAGAGCTCATTTCTCTGAAGAATGTGTATGTGTGTGATTGTGAACGGTGTGAGAGTTAAGAGAGATGAGAAAGGGGCGAAATTTACACTTTATATATGGTTTGTGTCTGTGTTCGGCTGACATGGGGCTGACATGAGCTGACTTGGAGGGCGGTATGCGCTGACGGGGGCTGGGGCTGGGGGCTGGAATATGCCCGCATTCGCTCATGCCGCCCTCGTCAATAGACAATGTTTTACCAGCCCCAACCCCTATGTAAGGCGGCGAGACATGAGATCATCAGGCCGCGGCTCTGCCTAGGTGACTTTACCTCTTCGATCGACGACATGAGCCATTTAAGGCAACTTCCTCCCCCGTCCTACCACGTCGCCGACTCTTCCGCTCTTATGGTATTATGGTTTTGGGGCCGCACTCGCTATAGCTTCCGTGCGGATGCACACAAGGGCTTCAGGGCTTCTCCCGGAGGTCCCCAGGTGACGCGAGTGTTCGTCAGGCAAGACGAACGCCCGATATGGATCCGTGGTGGTGCGGACAAGGCATCCACTGAGAGTGTACGTATGTGGACACGCGGAAGCATTGCAGGACAGTCAATCAGCGATCTTGGTTTAACCTACTTAAGCTTCCTAGAATAATAATCCCCCCACAGTCGTTCAGATAGACAATCCTTGGACGCCGTACATTTGACCAGTCCTATCAACATTCCCACCTGCTGACGTTCGTGTGATAGAAGCTCGAGAGACATATTATATGCGCGACTGACTTCTGCGTACCTCACGGACGACTACACCTCTAGAAAGTCATCTTCCTCGTCACATAATAACTCTAGGAACTTGAAGAACGATGCTGCAGGAAACCCTACAACGTTCAAATAATCACCGTCGACTTTCCTGACCAGGACACCGCCAAGACCCTGACGATAATGAATGTTGAGCTTTTTTAAATATGATCTGAAGAACTGTGCTCACCTGAACAGCGAAACCACCTGCTCGATCTAAACCTTCCTCACTTTCCACATACGCCTCAACAAGCTGCTGAGAGTTATCTGCAAAGTAGACCAAAGTACGCTCATCGATAGACCTATTAACCGCTTAGTTCAGTTATAGGAACCTTGTGAGATGAAGCTGTGCCTTACTTAATCTTATATCCTGGCGCTTCGAGTACAGGATAGACTGCTCAAAATGATCAGCAGCGCGTACGATTGCACAAAAGCGCACACACTCACCAATAGAAATACCCGTCACAACTTCACAGACAGCTCCATTGAGATCTAAGAGCATCCGTAGGTTGTCCTCTTTGGAAGTCGGTTTCTCCAGGATATCTTGTCGTGCGTTCGGCGCGATTGCAAAGGGTGTTGAAGAAATACCAGGGAGGGGATGAGTCAAAACTACGGTATCAGCTACATGAAGAGTCGCGCATCAATGCAAGACCAGAAACCCAGTAGTAGAATGCACCAACCTGCAATCACCAGGTCCGGTGCATCATCTGGCTGAGCAGCCTATGAGAGCGACCATGAGGCCCCATATCTACACGTAAGTCCCATAACATGCTCACAACAAGTCTTTGGTACACTTCTACCGCTTTGTACGTGGCAGTAGCCACTGGGTACTCGTGAACGTCTTCAAACTGTGCGTGAGGAAGATCCTCATCGAATGTCGAGGGTACAACTTCTGGATTCAATCCCTGAAGCATGAATCGATCGGCCCATTATGACAGATTTCATCAGATACTGCCTCCTGGAGTGGTATTCCTTGACCCACGAAAGTGCTCAATATGTCCTTCCTCCGGGGACTATTGGAGGCCAAGACCACACGTTTTCCTACGAGCTTTTCTAGAGAAGGAGTGCGAAGGGCATGTGGGAGCAGGCAATTATGTTTGGGAAGTGAGATCGGGTTCGACTTGAAGAAATTCATGGGTATCGGCGGAAGAAACCCAGGCTGTCAATAATTGTCTCAGCCTGAGTATAGCTTCTGTAGTAGCTACGCAGTCACACGAGCGCTTGGTTGCTCTGTAGTGTAAATCCCAGAAAGGAAACGAAAGTGATCGTCGTGGACTTGTAATACGATACAGTATATTGTGACAACGTCAGCCACTTCGCTGTCATGTCATGTCTTGGATTTTTAATAATACCTGCTAGCAACAAATACGGTCTCTTCACAGAGGCTCTGTCATGCGACTACCTTCGTAACGAGCGCACAGCAAAATGCATCACTAGTACGTATCCTGCCATGTCAACGATTTGTGGACTTGTTGTTCACGTTGGTGTGATTGTTGAGGTACGTAAAGTGGGTTAGCAACGCTAGGCCAGGTCTCGGTTCGCCAAATGTTGTGCACCTCTCTCTGTTGACGAGGCTCCGAGGCCGGCTACCTTTGCTCAGGCTTGTCTGTGGCGCTGCTCGGGTGGTTGGCACACTGGACACATAGATGCGAGGCTGACATAAAAGATGTGAGTTTCCAGCCGAAACCGAGGCGCAGTTTGGGTGAGATCTGATATATCTTTGCAAGTTTACTCAGTTCCAAGTTCTCCGAGTTGGTCAATAGTATCAGAGCCCGGAAGTCCCTCAACTGTCTCCTGGACGCGGCTGACCAGCGAAGAGTTCCATGTGCATGACTAAATCCACCCAACTCGGTCTTCCGAGCACGTTGTTCAGAAATTTGCGCGACGATATTAAAACGTTTGCAAGGGAGGATGTAGACAGTGTCACTGGGCATGATTATTTGATAAAAGCGATATGCTATACATCTAAATGGAGTGAGATAATTGAGCCATCATAGTCGAAGTCATACCTGAAAGATGCGTACCTACACACTAGCCGGCAAGAATAGTTACTGATGAATTCGTATGATGGACCTGACCGCAGGGGTGTAACCTGATTAATATTGTTAATACTGAGCCTCCGGTCATGGGCTGCAAAGACGAGTTGATTTAAACGATCACCGAGGATTTGATTCAGACGGTAAACATCAGGGGAGGGGGAAGAAGCATTCGAAATTCGAAATTAATCAACTTTCGAGGAAAGAGAAGTGGTCTCAAGGCGCCTATTTTACCGGCGGGCCTCGGTCTCGATCGATTTGAATCTGGAACAATTGCTTCATAGGGTAGTTCGCCACGTGGGAGACTGGGGAAATTCCAGGAGTTACTACTACCTCCTCCTCCTCCAGCACGAACGACCTACTCGGTCACTCGCATATACCCCCCTGTCTGTGTCCCAAACCTCTCCTCATCTGGCCAAAAGTTATCGTATCAACGTTCCTAATCCTCCTATTTCTTTTGAATCGCATACATGGCACATTCAAGCCTAGATCCCCCTCTAGACGATGCCGAACACAGACCACGTACTGATATCCCACCATATGAGCACGAACGTGTCCTTCTTCTTATCGCAGTGCAGCACGCGATGCTAGCCGACCGTCCTGTCGGTGTGCCTGCCGCCACAACAGTGGGACCCCATATCGCGCAAATACTCGAAACCGCGCGTAGTACCGCGAACCCGCCACTCATTATCCACGTCCGAAACATAGGCGACGTAGGAGATGCTGACGAACCTGGTACTCCTGGCTGGCAACTCGTACATGACCCTTTACCGAACGAACCTGTTATCGACAAGATGAAGAACAACTCATTTGCTGGTACCGCCCTAGGCGACCTCATCTGTGAGGAGGCAGAGGTTGTTGTCGCAGGCATGCAGAGCGATTTCTGCGTCCGGGCTACATGCAGTGCAGCATTGGCTAGGGGCAACGAGGTGCTGTTAATAAGGGGCGCGCACGCCACCTATGACCGACTCGAAGTCTGGGGTAATGGTACCATCACCCCCGCAGCGACTGTTGAAAAGGAGATTGAATTGGAGCTAGAGGAAGCAGGGGTTGTTCTGTTGGAGATGAGAGACCTTCCCGGTATATTTGCTGATCGATAGCAACATCGGGAGCTGTGCGCGGGGACGAGTGTGTTGCGCGGATGTTCTTGACGCGAGTGGGTGGTGGGACGGGGTCGATCGTGGGATCGTTCAATCTTTCTTGCAGCTGTACATTCTTTTGCATTGGCATATCTGGACCCATAATGACTCTGTTCTTACGGCAGGTCTGAACTGGTTTCCTGAAGTTTGATTAGGGGAATTAATCATAGACTGTATTATAGATCGGCGGGAAGATTACAGCTGAACAAGGGACAAGAGGGTATACTTCAGAGCAGGGTATCTCGTTTAACCATTGGTAAGCATTGCTGAACGAGCATGACGTTAAATAGATAAAGGATCACTGTTTTCACGGCCCATCGTCCACCATGGCAGGAAGGTAGAACGTGAGCACGCCACCAGCGTCTGCTACTTCTCCGATGTAGACATAGAGAATCATACAATGGTTCTGACATATGCCTGTTGAATGAAGTACAGTTTGAGTTTGAGTTGCATATACGATCCGGAAGGGAGTGGCTCATGGCGTATAGTCGACTTACATGCGATGGTGGTAGTTGAGATAACATGGCTGTTGAGGAACTTTTGAAAACTTTTAACGGAGACCAGCACACCACACATGTGTTCTGGGTCACGTTTCTCAGAGTTTTGAGTCGAATCTAGTTCCTGGCTGCTAGCTGTCTCTCTCGCTAAATTGTTTAGTAGACTCGACTTGTTGAATAAAGACACAAGAAATATACACAAATACATACCCATCGTAGGATTACTCAAGCCAGTCCAGGTAACATCTGTCTTCACGCTGTCGGTGCTAACTGAAATTTGCAGACGGCCTGATCTGTTCGCGCGAACAGCAATGATATCTGAGTGTGTCCGTAATCGCTCTACCACCGTGCGCAACCTAGATAGAGATGGCAGAAGAATATGAACCTGTATAAAATCGAGGTTATGAGACTGTTACACAACACCGGAGAATGAGCAGAGCATACGTCTGGTTCAGGACACATGGGCTCCGTGAGACGTTGTACATCTTGGGGCTTCATAACCTCAATCCGTACATCCTGCGAAACGAGGACCTGCCGACCATTGCGTGTTAGACCAGCTATCTCGAAGCTGAGTACAGCTTGGTCTCTCTTCTTGGCCAGCCTATATGCCAATATTCAGCGTGTCACGGATGCTGAGAAGGCGGCACAAGCGTACTTCATGATGACATTGGCGTCCGATATAGCAGAGGTGGCATTGCCTAAAGACTGCGCGGAGGCAGAGCGGAGGGCCGAAAGGAGCGCCTCAGAAGAGAGCATAAGGCTTATCTGGTTGCTGGCATTGGATTGTATCCGATAGTCGTCGAAGAGCGAAGGTACTTTTATTTGCCTATATCCTGTGTCACTAACTACGGCAAGAAAGTAGTTGTGTTGTGAAGTAACTTACGACCAGACCTGGATACCACCCTCGTTTACGTCGTTCGCGCATATAATGTGCATTTCGTTGTCTGTAAACTTCACTACACATCGTTTCTGAAGCTTCTCGATAGCTTGCACGATTCCTACAGATTCAATATTAGTCAGCTGCGATACTTTGAGCTAAAATAAGCATACACGAACTGTAAAATGTCTGCACATTCTCAATAGAGGCTCTGAACCGCATATTTACTCGGCGTGGTGAAGAGAACGCGTGTTTGACGCGGTGATCCGAGCTGGTTATGATTCAAGACAAAAATGGCCGTGTTCCTTTGATTTTTTTGGCCACTCGGAGAAACCACGAAGTTCTTAAGTTGAAATGCGCACCTGCTTTCAGGTACTTGTGCGCATGGTCTGAGCTTGAGTCGCAAACCTCGGGGAAAGTACGCGCAGATGAGTTTGTCCACGTGCCACCACCCGTGCACCGTTAGGACACGTCAGGCGCTTCGCAATCACCAGCTCTTCCAAGTATTTCTGCCGACATCGACGTGTTGGCTGGCCAAACGACCTTCAAAACCCGGTGAAGGCCTACCTCTACTCAGCTTGGTGGTATTGACCTCCTCATTCTGCGTTCGAACACAAAGATGGCAGGTACAGCGACCACGCAGCGGTCAAAGTCGCCGTCTCTAATGGCCAAACTGGACGAAATCGTCCAAACGCCTCTAGCGGAATTCGACGCTTTCCCAAAGCTTCCGTCGACATACAAGGCGCGATCTGAATCCCGTGGATTCTTCACAATATTTGTGACGTTCATGGCCTTCTTACTGGTGTTGAATGATCTCGGGGAATACATCTGGGGCTGGCCGGACTTCGAGTTCAGTGTGGATACTGATACGGCCAATGACATGAAAATCAATGTGGACCTGGTTGTGAACATGCCGTGCCAATGTGAGCACTCTCAGCGCTTGTTTGAACATCGACCATCGTATTGACCAACATTCTAAATAGACCTAAGCGTCGACCTTCGAGACGCTGTCGGGGATAGACTTTACCTGAGCGACGGCTTCCGACGTGACGGGACGGTGTTTGACATTGGACAGGCAACGGCACTGAAGGAGCATGCTGCCTCGCTTTCCGCTCGTCAAGCTGTTGCTCAATCCCGCAAATCAGCCGGGTTCTTTACGACCTTGTTCCAAAAGACCCAGCAAGGTTATCGTCCAACGTATAAATACACGGCAGCAGGCTCTGCGTGCAGGGTGTATGGGACAGTGCCAGTAAAAAAGGTTACGGGTGAGTCGTATAATACATTTTCACGATTAAAGGTTAAATTATCGGATCCAGCGAACTTGCACATTACGACATTGGGTCATGGATACGCAAGTCACCAGCACGTTGACCACAAACGTAAGTTAACGTGATGCTTCGCGATGACGATAGCTAATTTTGAGACAGTGATGAATTTGTCTCATGTAATTACTGAGTTCTCATTTGGGCCATACTTCCCTGAAATTACACAGCCATTGGATAACTCTTTCGAATTGACGAATGACCGTGAGCATGCCATACTAATTACGATACCAGGTATCTAAATATGATCTTTCCAGCATTTGTCGCGTACCAATACTTCCTGCATGTGGTGCCAACTACCTACATCGCCCCCCGCTCAAAGCCGCTCCATACACACCAGTACAGTGTTACGCACTATACTCGCACTCTAGAACACAATAAAGGCATTCCAGGCATCTTCTTTAAATTTGACATGGAGCCGCTGAGCCTCAGCATCCACCAGAGAACAACGAGCATTATACAGCTCTTGATCAGGTATGTAGATTGCATGAGGTCCTGACTACGAACTTCCCTGATCACAAACATCTCAGGTGCGTTGGTGTTGTTGGCGGTGTGTTTGTTTGCATGGGATACGCAGTCCGCATCACCAGTCACGCTATGGACGTCGTTACCGGCGCAGATAAAACTCCCGGCATTGTAGCCGCGGAGGCAACAGGCGTAGGTCGCAAGAAATGGGGCGGTAGTGAAATCCGTTCCCGTGTCGTCCGACAAGGATCAGGCTGGACGACAGAGGGAGGAAGCCCATACGGGAGTTACCTTAACACTCCTGTCGCAGGCGCGTTCTCTAATCCAGGATCGCCGTATCCAAACGGGTTGAGCCCAACGCCTGGAACACATAGTTCTGGCTATGGCCTTGGACTAAGCTCGCCTTCTCTTGCGCCTTCCTCCCCAGCCGCGCCGCCGATAAGCGCTGTGGGTGGCTTTCCCACTGCCGCAACAGTAGGCTCGCCTTACCAAAGGTCTGGCTCAGGGTCACCGTACACACCACCACTACCTGTGCCCAATTCACCCCCCGCATCTGCCGGGTTGTACGCTCACTTCCCACCCACTCCTAACCCTGTCGATGGAACGCAAACCAGTTTCCCGCGCTCGCCGGCTTTAGGGTCACCAATGTTCCCCTCACAACACGGAGCATCTGCGCCGCCGCCTCCCAGACGAGAGAACGGGGTGCTACACTTGAGTAACGGATCTTTAGGGGCAGCTGGGAAGAAGGATGACTGATGACATGGTGATGTTTGAACACGTCTACATTCTGATATGTCATTGTACTACATACCATGGCATTCCGGCTTCTTGTGATGTGGCTGGATTCATTGTACTTATACCAACCACGTGTGTAGTTATACTTTTATACTTCAGCCTTGACATTGGTCACGCACAAGCTCTAGGAAGTGCGATCGGCTTACACCTTTCTCTAGTGCGGCGTAACGTCTGTATGATGGGACAGAATAACCGACGTTGCCCATCTGTAACATCTCAGTGGATGCCATATCGTCCGATAAGCCCGGAAGAGTGCCTCGCGGCTACCTAGTATACCGAAGGTAACACATGCCAGCCGTTCATGTCAGATTCTAATACATAAAATATGCGAACTCTTACCTCTTCCTGCTGAAACTTCAGTCGGGCTTCCGGTTGCCCAAGCTAAATAAGACGCGCGGCTTTAGACCAATCACACCACCACCGCGGCCGTCCCATCCTGGAATTGGTACTCTGCAAACGGGACATCTATGGGAAGCAAATAAGAACCAAATCATAAAAAACGAAGATGTGACGGACACTGCCGCATAGTACAATGTCACGTACGCAGAAAACCGTAAGGGGCAACTGTTACAGAGACATCGAAGAAGCCGGAGTATGCACGAACCAACTCTCCGCTCGAAAAAGAAGGGAAATCAGATGACGTGATGGTACTTACTTCGCTCTTTGTGCTACTGGCCCATGATCCATTGCCCGCTGGATGGTGGTCTTTACCGCAGCAAACAAACATTCCCCACAACATACGTGTCCGCATGGAGTCAAAGTTGCATACTTCGGTGGTGAGAAGCATATTGGGCAGATATATGCAGACAAAGGCTCATGATCCTGGGGGACTGGCGGTCGAGTATCCAGTCGAGAGGAGGATGCAACAGCGGCAGAAATTGGTAGATTGGCTGAACACGTCTGTGGACTCCTAGGCGATATCGTCTGCGGAATACCAGCAGTTTCGCCTCGGAAGGCGTTCACCTCGGTCAGATGTTCGGTGGACTCCAATTCCAGTGCGGCCTGGGGCTGTGCTATTTCAACTTCTGACTGTAGCAACCGAGGAATTTGCTCTGAAGAAGGGGTTGATCCAGATATCCCCAACGAAGTACCTTCGTTGGTATCTCTAGGTGTTTTAGAATCTGGGCTAGTTAGCCGTCTTCGTTTGGGGGACAACTGATCCTGTTCAGTGTACTCTAGATCTACATCATCGGGAGTATCACGGTCCCTTTTCGTTGGGTCCTTTGTCGCCAGGTCTGGTTTCGTGTTTGTATCGCCTACTCCGTGATCCAAGTTGTGTCCAACGTCCATTGGTGCGGTTATGACGCTGGGTTCTAGTGGCAGAGCAGAATTTGAGCGTCTTGACCCGGTACTCGACCTTGAACGGGATCCTCGTAATCTGAGTGCTCTAGTAGAAACTGTAGCGGGAGGTGGCAAAGGATCTGAGGAGGACGACCTAGATATGTCGCGACTCGTAGCACTTGAAGGTTTGTTCATAATATAGGGCTTCATAAGAGGTATATCTTAGGCCTTTGCTGAACTAGTGATCTTAAGAACTCACTAAGTACTATAAAAGTGGTGAACGGATGACAAGAACTACTCAAGTTGTTCAAGTGAGCTTACTCAGGGGTTTTGGGCGCTAGAAGCCCGGCGCCGAGTGGCGATGCTGATACCTTGCTTGCGATCCCGCACATTCCTTTTCATTGCTATTTAGTAATAAAATATGAATGAAGGGCTCGCTTGATATCCTCTGTCTACAACGAGCTCGTGAGTTTAATGCAAGACGGTTTGGTCACTGCAACTAATATAAGGTGTTTGCATTCGCCGTATAAGGAGCATACCGAAAACCCATAATTTTACATGTAAGATAATTATTTAGTTTATTAGATAAGTCCATCATGTTGTTCACATTCCTCCAACACGCCAACTAGCATCTCGATATTGTGCTCAAACGTTTGCATTGTCCTGCACTTTGATGGCTTGAGTGTTATGGCGACTCGCTGATACCTCCAGAAGACGCGCTGAGCCAACTGGGCAGGTCCTGGTCCGGCACTCAACCGAAATGAAATTCAGTGCGACTGACAGTGCTTTCTGAAATCCCTCCGTACCCCTGTTGTGTGCGCACAAGCTTAACGTACTTCTAAGCTACTTAGACACGATAAAGGCTTAGTAGGATGTTGAGAAGTGGTCTTAATATTGGACTGTACGTACTTTTGCATTTCCTGTCTCTCTCTCGTGTCATACCTGAGACGCGTGTTTTACTTCTCAGGTCTCAGAATGTATGCGCCAGTTCTCATATGGACGTATAAGGTCATCTACTTAGACCGCTATATCAAACGCAAAAACAGAAACAGGTCTTTGCATCTTTCGGAAGATATCCCCTCGTGAGTCGTAGAGCGTATATGATCCTTCTTTCCAAACACAGAAAGAGAATAACTCGAACAACTCTTTACCTTATCCTGCAGACACTTGGCTTCCCTTTCCCGTCCCTCGTGGTCCTGCTGGTGTCTTTCCTCTTCAAAGGTTTTAGCCGTGGACATGGTTCACACAGGCGAAATGTTTACATCTGGATCTTAGGTCTGCCATCGCACAAGTGATGCCCTCATCTAGCCTGCAAACGGACACCATCTACAGCCTGGATTTCGTCTCGGTTGATCAGATTTTACGCATGGTGCGATCGGGAAGAAGGCAACGGCGGCACCTATACCAGATGAAGTATGTTTGACGGTAGCTTCTATCCTAGAGTCTCAGTTGATTCATCCCGCCTATTCTTTGGCCTCTGTCTTTCTACCAACCGCAGTAAAAGGAAGGGTAAGATATTACGTCTCGCCGTACCGAGCCCGAATTCCTAATAGATCCAACGTTCATCGTCCCAATTCTCCGCGAACTCAATAACGACATCAGGAGACATCGCTTCGATTCACTGCTTCCCAGACGGGCTGTTTTAGTACGTACAACAGCGCCGTAGCCTCCTCACGCTAACAAATTATACCCACTGGTATACTAGAGTTACAAATTTTTTACAACATCGACGGCTAGCTGCACGGTTGTTTGTGTACACCGACTTCCAATTTATCAAGACTGTCGATCGGCTCGATGTCCACTGATTTCCATATCGGCAGGCTGTTTTCTACTACATAGCTGGTCAATACTTCAAGGTCCAGGTTGAAACAGCGCCTATGCCCATCAAGTTCAAGGTAGCCATACCAGGCTACCCCTGATTCTGTCAAAGGCCGTCTCCACTGTTCGAGTAAAGGAACACATTCCATCCATCAGCTTAATCGCCATCTGTCATATGCTTGGGCATTGGAGACTGCATCCTTTTTATCTACCCGAGATGAACACCCTTCTCTGTTCCTCAGCGGTAAGCTGCGATGTAGCTAAAGAGCTACTGATTGGTTGCGTATGCCACGGCTTATTTACAGGATATATGATCTGTACCTGAGTGAATTGAATTACGATGTAAGCTCGTCTTAAACTCATGGATGATATAGTTTCTCACTAGTCCTCTCACATAGAAATTTCTCATGATGAGGCATCATGATGCGCTCTGCGAGCTTCTCGGACCACTCTATGCCGGCTGCGCTTGAGCTTCTCTGAATCTTACAGAATCCTGCTTATTGCCGCTCTCCCCGTTACCGGTCATACAGTCTGGAATCAAAACCCTGACAGTCTAATCGTGGTTGCAACCTTTCAAACAAGTGAATCAATTTCCATACAGGCTCAGTACCCGTGGCTTATACTCAGGAGGCTGTGTACGATAACGATTAATGCACTATCAACGTGATGGATACTGCGCAGATTCTAACGACGAATAACCGGTACTACAGGCGGTGAGCATTTTGCTACCATCCCTCCCACCGCCACTCGTTAAAATGTTTCATTTGTCTCCAACTAGGTCTGCTTCATCCTCTAGCTGCAGCACTTCTCTTCCCTGGCGTAACCATGAAGGATTTGCTTACGGTAGTCCTAGGTACCGGATGACATCAAATTTTTGCACCGCCATTGGATCGTCTCTCCGAAATGGTCATTGGCGGTTTAGATGGATGCAGCAAGTAAACGCCACGCAAGCAATCATCTCATCAGAGTTTATCACGGTGTCCTCTATTTCGAGTTGCCGACCATCCTGACAAATGCTCCGAAAATCGCGATTATGACTGCGGACGGCTGGCTCTATCTACGATTGCACAACTGGTAAGACTTGTGACCGAATCTGCATCCATCCCAGTCTATAATGCTGCTACGCTTTCAAAGGACAATCTGTCTTTAACAGAACAACTGGTCTTCGTCTTTAGTGGCTCAATCGACAACCCGTTATATTTTTGAGAAGCCTTCCCGATCTGCCAAAAACACGCCCTCCCGCTCAAGAAATAATCCTCCTCCTCATTCTCAGGCTGATGCGCCCACGCGAGCTCCGCTTGTCCTTACGCCGACAATCAGTTTTTTCGGCTTCTAGGCTCTTGTCAATGTACACAACTGTCAAAGTAGGATTCTTCCTCTCTCATTCGTTGGGCATCTCTACTCCGTGCCCCGTTTGTCCGTCATCATGCTGATAATGTGTCTGATGCCCTATGAACTTTTTTCTACCGATTTCTGCAATAATCCCTCCCTTTGAAGTCACGGTTTCCCAATGACGAAGTCTATCAAGCGGACGCTTCCTGCTGGAGCAACAGTGCAGCTCCAAGTCAGCTATCATCGTAAGACATGCTATCCCATTATAACATCAACGTGTGCTCCCATAATGCTCCGCGTAGCGGGATACCGTGCACATTCTAAAAGC
Source organism: Hermanssonia centrifuga (assembly GCA_001913855.2). Lineage (NCBI taxonomy): Eukaryota > Fungi > Basidiomycota > Agaricomycetes > Polyporales > Meruliaceae > Hermanssonia > Hermanssonia centrifuga. The sequence goes on from MLYV02000162.1 coordinate 82,303, forward strand.
TCTTTGGTATAGCTCTCAGCTACTAGAGCACGCACGAGTTTCAGGTCAGCCAAGTTCTATCAGCTTATGTTGGCAATCATGATACGCAGAACTGAGTTCCCTGATTACAGAAGTGTTGCACAGCCCCCTTACAAGGCACGTTCCCAGAACATTTATTTAGATATACACAAGCCCTGGACTGTGCGTCAGATGCCTGGCCGCTTCTCCGACAACCCGACATGAGTCTCCGACTCACTTGGCGGTATGCAGTAATTCAATTAGGCGCGGCTACTTGTCTCGGTGGGCTTTGCAATAAAACGGCACTGCTACGTGCCGTTATCTCAGTTTGCTCATGGCCAGGGATTGTGGATTCCGGTCTGCAAGGAACCACACGTATTTACGGCGGTCGAGAAGCGTGAGTCCAATTCGATCGACGAATTTGGGAGCATTCTTCTGTTCGCCAACTGATGGCAAGTTGATGGTGGGAGTGCTTTGATGTTCGAAAGCTGATGGAGTAAACGTTGAATTGACAGACTCCCACATGATGACTTCCGCAAGTTGTTCCTTATGAGCATGTGTCTGATCAAAAGTCGGCCCTTTCGGAGTGAAGGCAGTCAGCTCGTCTCGCTCAGGCAGGCAATGGGCGCGGGCGGTGCGCGATGTTATCAGAGCGCTAATGAAAAGTGTCTAACGCATCGCCAGGCGATTTTAGATATCTTGTATCACGCTCAGCGCTGTCTGGGTTACGGTGCACCTTTCTACTTCGTCCGGATCACTGATATCTTTCGACGAGTTGAATCTGTCAATGCAAATCGACTACTTCGATCTTTTCGCGAGGTATGGTTACAACGGCACCCGGAAAAGGCAGCCCCTCTGATGCGTTATAAATCAGGTTTTGATGCATCGCTCAACTGTCACAAACGCTATCGTACCCAATGGTTCAGGGAGCATCTTGACATATCCTCCCTAGCTTGAAATTCAGCCCGTTATGGCTGTAGTTGATTGACTTTGCTCTCCCTTCCTCTTGAATGCTCATGTGCTCAGGCGGTGCCCTGAATACCACACCCCATTCCCATTCTACCATCATAGAAGCTCAGAAGAACCAAATGGACGCTCCCACACTATTCGAAACGAGCACAAAAGGGGACGGTCAAGGTCCAGAGTACAACCTTGATTCCCTGTTTCCCGCTCAACAGACACACATATTTACTTCACCGCATCCGAGCGCTTCAAACATGCTCACCGACGACTTACCCTGGCCCGAACTCGGAAATGTCTCCCGTGGCGCCACTCGCGGCAACCAAGGTCAAAAGGGTGTCCTCACCCCCCCAGATAACGAGGGCCGCTCTACTCTGCAGCTCAGAGTACAACCTGGGGTGCTACCCGTTCGTCTGAATCGACAAGCAACCGAGTGGTATCGCACCCTTGATGGGGAAGTCAATCGAGCTTTGAAATTAACAAAGACATACTGGCGTAAGGCCAGGCGCCGCCAGGACTACGACGCTCGCGCAGATCAAGATCATATGGAGCTTCACGAATGGTTGCAGCAGCTCAAAGACAAAGTCATGTCTCATCTCGAATTACTTATGCAGAAGGGGGAAATACAAGGACCACCATATATAATGCCTGACAACGTCGAGCTCACTTTCCTGCGGAAATTTATTGAGCGGCACGCAGCAGGTATCCCACATAATCCAAGGCTGCGGCAAAACTACTTGAATGGGAATCGTTCACCAAGAACAATTCCGCAGTATAACGACACGAAATTCTCAGAGGGTAGTTCGACATCACCTGCCATGAGTTGGGAGGCGCTAGACGATAGAGGTAACAATCTCATCCTTGATTCCACGATCCCTTGCTCACAATCATTTCAATGAATACAGACAAGGCGAGTCAGGGCCACGATGCATCACCTACTCTAGCATCGTTCTCCGACAACGTCCACACTGTCGTCGGCGAAGTTGAGTCAAATCGTGCGTTCCGAGTCGGACGGACTCTGTCGAGCTCGATCTCTAACATCATCCTCCAGGAAGAGCACTGAAAAGTGCGCGAGCCGCTTTGGGTCGTGCTCAGAAAGACACCCAGGATTCGTTCCGGAGGTACAAGGCTTGCCTCGATATAGAAGCTCAGGCCTTACAACAAGTATCTGCTGCAGAGGAACGCCGTGATGCCCTGAGTAAGACGCCATGATATTTACACAAATTCACCGCTTATATATCTATAGTGGCATCTCTCGTTGATGCATGCCGTGTAGAGGGAAGTGAAGGTAAGCACAGGAATGCCACAGATTCAGACATTGTTTGACCTTACTGATTAATAATAGCATCCGAGACTTCTTCTAGGAAGTCATTTGCCCCCGAAGATACGAGGCCGTCTACTGGCACTCATGTGGAGTCTAGGTCTAGTCCCAAACAGATTCACGACCAGATCCCGTGTTCTTAGTGAGTCACACCACTTATCCCATACGCCGGTGTGTTGATATCGGTCAAAGCAAAAATAATGGCGCCGGAGTTCAAGAGGCTGTCAATGGTTGGAGAGCGATGCGCGATATGCAGTGGAGTACGCCTGATGTAACGGGTATGACAGTGTCGTCTGCAGGGGTAACTACGGTAGTAAGTTACAAATCGCTCTATGTCACCGATGTCGTCGCATATTCTCAACGCTTCATACCAGCCCTACCAACCGGACATGCAAATGGATGTGCAGGAAGCACAAAGCCGTAAACATTCCCGTAGCTGGGACATTGTTCAAGGTCTGTAAACAGCAATTTCCTTCATGACCAGCAGCCTGACATTGAAGTTCCCAGGACAAACGGAGATTGAGGTACCGACTAGCTTACACCCATCATATCAACAACCCTATTGACGAATAGCGGTCATTATCTCAGGAATTTTCTTCAATACCACCTCGTAAACGCTACCAACTAGAAGATGACCCCACCATGGCTGCTTCAAGATCTACTTTGACGATGCGACGTTCTTCTTTTCCCGCAATGCAGTCGCAAGGCATGGGCCATCTAGAACAGGTTATGGTGACTCATACTTGAAATATCCTTCATATTTTTATCGAACCTACTCCGGCTATCACGTTAATGCTATGCCACTCCCGCTTCGTTAGATATTTATTCACTATCTTATTTGGGAAAGCTGCTTTTGCTTACAGCTTTGACACACACTATCGTTAGGAATATCACTACTTGTACTAGACCATTGGACGAATGTATGTGCGTGAGGTGTGCGTGTGACTCGTACTGCTCAGGATGTTTCTAAGTAGCCGTCCGAGTCGAGCAAGTAGTTGAGATTTGATCGCCAGTACTGTGCAGCGTGATCGTGGTTTCTTGGAATCTACGATCCACTCCGGACGTTAGCTGGAAACTTGGAGACACACTCAAACTATGCCCTCTTGTTTGCTCTCTGCATCCACCACATAACTTTCACCGAGTCTAAGAGACTGGCGCTGAATAATCTACCACTGGCCTGGTCTGCAATGTCAAGATATATGCGCTCCAAAGTACCATCGGAAGGTCTACCTACCAAGAAAGTCAACGGATAGGAGGAGGTGCCCCGGACTCAATGTGGTTTTTTGGAGACTGGACGGTTGTCCCGAGGTACATGTAGAGTCAAACTTTAACCAACATATCTCGCCTGTCGACACTCCTCCTGGCATTTCGGTACAATATGCACGCCGTTCCGGATAACGGTGGAGACAACATTGGTATTTTTCCTTTAATTACACTTATGAAGGAACTAATTTGAGGTGGGCCATAGAGTTCTGCCAGGATGGTCGGTAGCACGCTACAGCCGTTGCTATCCGTTGCTATCCATTCGCCATGCCGGAAAACAGTTCGGTGCACGGGGTGTTCCGAACGGCTTACGTAAGGCTATCTAGATTGCTGTCCCGATTCTGGTCCGGACACGGTGCAGGCAAGAAGGGAACTCATGTAAAAGGCGTGTTCGTGGTGAAGAGCTGTGCATTTCAAAGACAGGATGAAATCACTTCCCACCGACCTCGTCAATGGCTGTTCATGTGTTCTCCTTCACCTCCATGTTTTTTCGCCGGCTGACACAGGGCAGTGTTCTCTACGCTTTGGCTCAACCTAGCACTGCGCATCGCCTTCTCAGACCTTTCATTCCGGAGCAAGCTTTATTGTTCTTACCGGTCCACTTCATAAATATGTCTCTTAACCCGCTTTGCATCTTTTTGTCACCGAGGCCGACCAAATCGCTTTGGGAGCTTTACTTCGCGTGCTCCTCACGTGCGAGTCCTAATTCATCAACTCAGTCTTTGACTTCACTTGGTCCACAACCGCTCGTTATAAGAATCAGGTGCTCGGGCTTTCCTACTTCGCAAAATTTCCCTTGCTCAAAATCTTGCCCTTCTAGCCCAACCTGAATTCTCTTATTTCTTGGATTACTCCATCCGCCATTGACAATGGCTTCAGAGCGATTTCGAAGTGCGTTCCTCACAAAGCAAAAAAAAAATTACGGTCTTTCAAGTTGATCCTTTTGTAGCTAAGTTTTGCAGAAATTTTGCTCTAGGACACTGCCCACAGGGTGACCGGTGCAAATATGTCCATTCCACCAATATCCCTACCACTTCACCATATTCCGCGGGTTTCGCAATGCCGGTACGTCTGTGCTTCATCAATCCTCGGGTTTGCTTCCTCACGTAGATGTGTGGAAGGGAGTGAATCCTAGCTTTACTGGGCAATTCTCATCACCGTTCTCAACTGCCCCGGCGAATACTCAGTGGCCAGTTACGAGTTTACCTCTACATGGTGCGAATATGGCTAACTATAACTGGAACTGCGGACCATATTCTGCTCCCACTGCGAATCCACCCATGACATCTCAACCTCCTCAATTCCGGCCGTTATCGTGGAGGACGACGCTATGTAGACATTTTGTCAAGAATCAAGGTTGGTGCCCGCTTGGCGATGATTGCGGCTAGTAAGTGTATCTCTGACTTGACCAAGTTCATTGAACTTACATGTCACTCCTTGACAAGTATACATGATCTGGCCCTTGCGGCGCATGCAGCTAACGATATCCGATTTCCTGCCAACAATCGCGCCAATTCGGGGACTGGATCTGTATCGAACCATTCCTCCCGAGGACGTGCTGGAAGTAAACACAGTCATTGTTGGGCATATGTCCAAGGCTTGTGTCGAGTTCGGGATTGCCCTTACCTCCATCCAGTGGCAATGCATCTCTGTAAGTTTCTACCCCCTTCCATCCCAACAGCCTTTGCTCACGATTTCCTCCAGTCGTACCTTACACTCCTTGCTTGGCTTGGCCAAATTGTACGCGAGGGATGCTGTGCGCGTATAAACATCCCGAATCGTTACTACCGAGGGTCTCATCCGTTGCGCCCACCTTCAACACGTTCTCTTCACCCTACCAAATGCAACCTCCGTCACCCATACAAGTATTCCCTGGCGTCCAGTTCCATGGCACAACCTATTTCTCTCAAGCTCCGGCACCCTCAACAGGCTCTAGTCCTCAATTCCCATGGAGCTACCCATCCCTTGTACACAGTGCACCATCTGTTCACTCTCCGTATTCTCGTGATTCAATCCCGTATCATTCACCATACTATGAAACCGTACCAAATTTGCCCCCTACATCTGCTGTGCCTCGTGCATTCATGCCCCATCCCATGGATGATGTGCATAGGATATCTGGCATGCCCGCAGTCTCGGACGAGAGGGTTTCGGGTAATGGCGCATCCGAGACGGGAAGGGCTACGAATGATGACTTCCCGTATTGCCCTCCAACCGTCCAACGCGCGGGACATGCGAGGCGTGTTAGCGTAACGCTAAAGAGCAAAGAGGATACGGATGCCCTTGGGCTCCGTACAGCGACACAGCAGGGAACGATTCGTAGACAGAGTTGGATGGGACATAGGCAGCGAGAAGACCCTGCGCACAGGGTGAGTTTTGTTGCATGCCCATGCCTCGTGTTTTAGTATTGCTGATCCACGTTGTTTTGCCGTCACACAGAGTTGGCCGTGGTCGCCGGATGGTGTCGGTACCTCGTCACAATCTCAGAGTCTTCAAGTTATGTACTAATCATAGATGTCATGCTCTTGGCATGCGTGTACAACATTCCTTCCCTGCCTCATCATTCACGTTTTTCTAGAAAGGAGAGATCTCGCGAGATGGTATTTTTCCACTCTGACATCTCATTCACACCATGCTATACATGATTCCTTCTGTACGTCTTTTTTTCTTTTGGATTTTTCGAGCGTTTGGACTTTTAGCTGTAACATGGAAATTGAACTCTTTAGCTGTACCACCACCCTGCCAGTACCCGGACTTTTGTCTTCATATAATCGATCTCTTCGTAGCATCGTACACAGTAATCCTACTACTCACTATATGCAAAGCCCCTACAGGGCTCTCCAGGTACTAAATATGTAGCACCGTAGCACCATGTTCAACCTATTAGACTATATCCCCCCTCCCTGACTGTTTCCCACCCGACCCAACATAGTACTTAGTACTGCGCCTCGTGCAATCACACACTACCCACCTTCCCTGCTTCCCCTTCCCAGAGCTGCGGTCACTTCTGCCAGTGGGCACGCACAGTACACGAGTTTCGTTGATAATGTGAGAGTCGGCGTCCCCAAGACTCGACTTGGGTAATCGCCGCGGCGAGTCCATAAGGTGAGGTACGAACTCACCGCCGGGGTTGGTAAGTATTTCAGATTCAATTTATCTTCTTGCGTCACTGCTGGCATGCGCTCGCGGGTGTTCTACCAGAGGTGTCCTAATCAAGGATTAAGCTTAGTTTCTGAAGAGGCCTCCTCGAGATGATGCTTACCACGCCCACGGGCTATTCGAAGACTATTCGTATGCCTTATATTAATATGCCTAAATCGCTGTACACTAAAGCTTAACGTTCCTGAATCGTGGCCGGCCCCGCTTTGCCTCCCATGCGATGCAGAAATTCTCACCAGAACGCTTTGTCCGATTGTCATACTGGCAGGGTGTGAACCAAATGACATATACGGCTGCTGTAGGCGTGCAAAGGGGATCCTGAAAGACAATAATTTCTGGATGTGGCTGATTTCAGTCTAATGAAAGCTCTTCTCGCTGGCATGTCAGTCAACTCAAACGACTTGACTGTTAAATTTTTGGAATCCGACGGCGGGACCAGAACAGATTTATAATTCAAATAACTGGATGACGTAGGCCAATATATTATCCGCCCACGTAACGAAACAGAAAACCACCGAGTTGAAATATAGATACAAGATATACGACCGATACGATTGCAAGGTAACAGGTAGGTAAATGTGTGTGTGTGTGTGAAAATATGAGATGGGGTATGAGTGCATCGATCCTGAGGCTGAGGCAGACATAACAATGAGAGAATATAAACCAGTGAGATCAGAGAGCAGTAAGTACGGCAAAGGGAATCCGGGAGTAAGAGTACAAACACCATGCGCATCCAACAATGTCAATGAGGGACACAGAGCGTTACCACCAGTCCAACGATCGCGGCTGGCCTGGACAGCCAATGCGGGCTTGGGCCATCAGACTGTTGCGGCTCAACACTCCTCGAGCCCACGGGGCAACCTTGCCGGGTGTACCGTGCTTTGCGGCCGTGGGGTACGTCCGTAAGCACAACACAGGGATAGTGGAAAGAGAAGGAAGCGGCGTGAAAGGAGGTATACCCGGTCTGAGGATATGGTTAGGTGTTGACGTTTCAAGGGGAGGCGTGCGAGGGAGAGAAGAACTCGTCGAGCTGTCATCACTGGACGATGACGATGTCTCGCTTAATGACACGTCCAATACAGATTCATGTATGCAGGGACGGCTTTCGTCTTCGTCTTCATCAATCTCGGAATCTGAGTCATCGTCAAGATCGAACGACATGTCGACGTCGTCCTCCATCTCGAACTCGCTTTTCATGCATTCGTCGTCGTCGTCGTCGTCTTCATCGTCATCTAGTTCCGATGTCGAGGTGGAACTAGACGCGTAAGATGACGGCGTGTAGATCTCTAGGCGCAGATCGCTGGACCCTGAGGAATGCGTCGACGTCTGCACTAAGGGTGAAGCATCTGGACGTGCAGAACCAGTCGTCCGTGACGCTTGATGCGCGACACTCGCACGAATAGTCGGGTAGCCGTACAACTCCGCTCTGGAATACAGAAGTGTCAGTCAGTTGGTGAAACATTTGAACAGAATGCAAGCCCAACGCCCATTTGGAACTGCCATCAGGAATTTGTATTGAAGGAAACCACTCGGGGAACACTGATGCCATCGGATGATATCCAACTAGAGGTTCCCGAAGTGGGCCCCGTCAATGGAGAGCTAGACGGCGCTTGACGTGACAGCGCATGATCTGGAAGAAGACTGGGCAGAAAGGCATTGCAATACTTTACAAGAATGTGGCGATCCCAATCCAGGGTCCATATACACTACTATCATACTTTGGAGAGACACGAGGCAGGAAACTTACATGTGTTCTACACGTGTACGACACGCAATTTTCCACAGTGGCGGTTCTACCACCCTGTGGGACTGCGGTGGAACCAATGGACGAGCATTTGGTGGCTGCTCAGAATCTTGTGCGTGCGCATAAGATGGCGGTGAAGCTAGGGGCGACTGTGGTAATCTGGGAGGCGCCAGACAGTCGGATGGCAAAGTTGCGTGTTGGGGCTGTGGCGAAGGCGGTGGGGGCGCAACTTCCGGAGAGTCGAAGATGGCAGCGATTGCCTGTTCGATGGTGACGCTGAGTGCATTGTTCGGATTTGCTGTTACCGGAGGAGGAGTAGCTGTGTTAATGTATGCTGTTCAGTGCACATAGGCAGCAAAGCGGCGATAAGACATACGAGATGGACCCAGGGGGCCAAAGAGTGAATCGTTCTCGCTGTCAAGCTTGAAACGCTTGGTAGCATGTACGTTTTCGTCGTCTTCATCGTCGTGAGACTTGCGCTTGGACGAGAGACAGTATTCTGGTTCGAGGGTGGATGTGAGAGCGGGGATGGCGACGGCTGCTGCGAGGAGCGAGTGGGCGAGGACTGAGCGGGGAACGGAGGGGTCAGAGATGTTTGGTATGTTACCGAAGGGGATATGATCATGAATAGGAGGCGGCGAGGGACGGATATGGCATGCTACAATTACGGCCATGGATGTCTCTTTGCGAGCGTAATTACCAAATTAAGAAGTGTGTCTGTCCACGATCAACAAACACGTCACGTGCAGCTTCAGGGCAGGGCCCAATTATATTAGTCCCCCGAGGAACAACGTCAGCTCAGACATGGAAGGTCGTAAATACCATTCATCCCAACACCGCTCCAGCATCGTCCAGAACCTTGAATCCATCCCATACAACTGCACCGAGTCTTCTCGGCAAGGCTTCACTCCCCGCAGCTTGTCCAACCCAACCGCATACGCATTCGTCCGATGCGAGTACGGCAACTTCCCCGTCGCAATCTGCACAATGCCGTGATCAGCTCAATTACCGCTCAACAGCACACGAGACACACCTCGAGGCACACAGATGCGAATGCGTACACATCAGTCTGCATCGTATACGGCGGTGGTCCCCCGTCATCTTCCATCAGTGCCTTCACAATCTCCGGTGCAAGCCATCGTGTCGCTCCGCCGAATACGCTCGCGGCAAGCGTGTCAGACTCAAAATCTTCTAGCACCTTCGCCATGCCAAAATCTGCAATCACAGCCATCCCGCCGTCGTCAATAAGGATGTTGTTCTACCACCATCAGACAGCTGTACGAGGCGTAAAATTGCTCGAAGCTCACCCCTTTGAGATCACCGTGGATCACAACTGGTTTGCAATTGTGCAAATAAGCAACCCCGGAAGCAATTTGCGCGAGCTATTTCCAGAATGAGCAATAATTCAGCCAAAGGCATTAGATTCACTCGCCAATCGCAAACGATTCGCCGTCGGGTTGATATCCTTCAAGTACTCCACGATGGTGCCGTTCTTGCACCAAGGGGAGACCATCGCTAGAGTATGCGGTAATTGTACAATACCGTACAGTTGTATGATATGTGGATGTCGCAGACGGTGCCAAGTAAGAACCTCGCTTTTGAGTCGCTGTGCTTAGCCGTAAGCTAATTGTTGTGGGTCTGTGCAAAATGGAGATCCCACCTTTAGCAGCTTCTCCTTGATGTTATCCGTCATACACTGGCGGAGGACTTTCAGAGCAACCTGGTAACAGCGTTGTATTAACTTCCAATAATTTAACCAAAATCGATTCATTTACCGCTGTTCGTGTACCCCCAGCATGATCGACCCATTCTCCCATCCAAATATCTGCAAATGAGCCGTGTCCTACTGCCGACTGTCCGGAGAGAGCAACTTCCTCCGTCAAGTCTGTGACCATCACCGTGTCACGCACCACAAGAGTCTTCCTCAGCCCTTCCCGTATGTGCTTCTGACGACAATGCAACTTGAGCGCGCTGAGGTCCGTATGCTCCGCATCTGACCGCGCAGGATCGTACACTGTGATCGCTGTCGTCATCGAAAGGAGCGACGAGAACAGTAAGTACCTCGGCGTATCGCGTAGGAGCATGGCGTTGCGTAGGTGCACGTCGGGGACGCTTTCGACATCACAGGATAGCACAACTGGAGGAGGATTCGTCGACGATTTCTCTGAAGGAGGAGCTTGAATATCGCTTTCAGTCACGACAGTACTTTCCGAGTGGGAAAAACACTCATTAAAATCGAGGTTTGGTAGCATGGTACAGATCTCGGAGCTTTGAGGGATCTTCTCTTGCGACAATGGCTCCTGTACGATCTTGATTCGTTTCACGTTCTTTGCAGACTTCAGATCGTCTTCGGCTTCGTCTCTCTTCCTCTTGAGGTCTTGGTCAATGACCATGAAGAATTTCCCCTTGGATACCGTGGAGCGAATTTCATTCAAACTGGGTGTCTCTATCATGAGATAGATAGACACAGTGGGCGTGATTGGGAAGAACAGGTGGTAGGATCCATCACATGAGCCGTCGCTACGGGCAAAGAAGATGTCAGCACAAAATTATATACATAGAAATGCAGCACCTACGGGTCGACTTCATGGAGGTTACCAAACGCACGGTCGGTGAATATAAATTCCTGGTCCTCGGATGCGATGCCAACGGAAATCTCGGCGTCCTTTGTTCGGAACAGCCTCCAACAATGTTCGTCGATATCACCGATGAACCCAGCTTGCATCGGCGTTTCCCTCCTACTGTCATGCTCCAAGAACGCTTTGATGCTCCTCAGAACCGCTCGTCGCCTTAGCGGCCCCATAGGAATCCAAGTTACCCAGGTATATTTCCCGCCGCTTGCGCCCAGACGAGCAATCGTCTCATGGTAGTGATCGCTGTTACGGTACCTCAGGAAGATGAGGTATCTCCGGAGAGCCTCCTCGTCGTGCCTTTCGAGGGTGATCGTCTGTCGCTTGGGCACTTCGCCAGGCGCCACAGTGAGCTTGCGGAGTATCTTCGTGAGCGCCGTTTCGGCGGCGTCCTCGAGACGAGCGAACGCTTTCTCCGCCTGGTCCAGAGCCGTCAAACATTCCAGGTCGAGATGGCCGTTGTCGAAATCGCAGAACACACTCTTCTGGTGCGGGATTCGGCGCGCTTCGACGAGGCCGTCGTCCACCACGTCGTAAACATGAATGCGATGCCCTCCGATCCATTTCGGACCTCTGGTGCAAAAACGGACGACGAGGTGAGCTCTCAAGCACGGACGTCGCAAGGATTGCAGTTGGTATTCTGAAGACGTACGTACATGTTACTGAGAAGGAACTTCCACAAGAATTGTGGAAAGTAGTGTGAGGACTTTAGCGTCTGAACACCCCATGAGTTGGCGGGGATCTCCATAGTAGCCGTTATGGGAGTGTGGCGCAGCGATGTTGTTTAATGGAGTCCAGTAGGCCAAAGAGACATACCAGAGCTGGGAGGTCGTCCCCAAGCCCTTATTTCCACCAGTGTGCTGGTGGGGGGAAAGGACGGTAAGGATGAGATGAGATGTCGAGATGAGATATGAAGAGGTTCTGTGTGAGGGTATGAAGTAGGTTTTGTGGAGTACAGCACACCAGGAACCATGTGCCATATACAACTTGCCGATGGGTTCTCCGGAGTGTACCGATACAACGTGTCCAGCATAAGAGCAGATAAGTAGTAGGTTGCAAAACATGCCGTGAGCACAGCATATAGGTACAACTTCGTCATCGACTGCGGTGTTTCAATTGCAGGTTCGCTGTGCATATAGCAGCGGGAACATTCGGTCTAAAAGCTACCGTTAGTGCCTGAGATGTACAGCCCCCCCACTTTACATAGGCAATCTCGCACAGGAAACTCGCCGCATCTCCCGAACATGTTGCCAGCGTGACCTTCACTTGCAAATCGAGCTATGCAGCCAAGGCCCGGAGCAAAGCTGGTAGGCAAGCGAAGCCTGAATAGACTGCATTGGCGTTGTGACGTATATATGTATGCTCTAGGATGAATGTACTTGTGGAAGCTTTTTTGGAGGATGGGCAGAATTGAATCCATTGATGAGTGGCAAGACCAAGCGCTTGGACGATCCGCGCGAGCAGTGCGCAAAGCTCGATCGTCACAGCGCAGGCACGACGTTCATCTTTGGAAGTGACAGCCACGGAATGACCATACATAGATAGTGTAGTATACTACAAATGTTCTCAAATACAGACACGAAATCAGAATGGAAGAATTGCGCAGACGATAATATGACGTAGGAATTACGGTGTGAAAAATCACTAGGTATCGCTCGCAGAACATCATGAACACACCAAGTGTCTGTGAGGGTGGCAGTTTACATCGGGTATATATGCTCTATCATACATTACCAAAATATCAGCGACCTGACGTGTAAGCCACGTACGGGTCGTCCGACGATTCTTGGCCACGGGAGTATGGATTGGGTAAAGGAGAGTGTGGAGAGTGTGGCTGGTAAGGTTGGGCAGCTCCGGGAGGGAGCCCAGCAGGTGGTCTATAAGAAGCGAACTGCATCTGTGTAGGTGTTTGTTCGGGAGGAGGAATTCTTGGTGTGACAGGTGCGGTGGCCGAAGTTGGTGCAACACTATGAATAGGAGGCGGACTCTGCGAATATGGCATTTGTTGAATCTGCGGAGGCGGAACTCTTGTCGAGTTGGAGTAGGGGTCGGTATACGGAGATGCTCGAGACATTTGATATGCATCGGCACCACCGGCGTGAGTTTGGACATCCCAAGACGCAGCGGAACCACTTGTGTTCTGCCGTGAAGGGGGACCTCGGGAGCCGTTGTATTCACTCATGACGGGAGTGGGTGCATTACTTCCCGCCCTCGAGGCTGACTGGGGAACTCTCGGTCTCTGGGGCTGCGGCGCGTACAGCATAGGATCAGGTGCGTAACCAACAGCTCGGCCGTTGCTGTCCCATTGTTGATAAGACGATTCGTTGAAGTTGGCGGTAAGCGGCATATCCGAATCAGATGCGTTGGGGTTGAAGGCCCCGGACGTAGCAGGCTTGAACACATTGGAATTACCATATGGTCCAGAAGATGCACCTGCGGAGGGCAACTTGGCTTGCCTGTAGGAATCGACGTTAAACAGATCCTAGCACATCCTTTGAATGGCGCGTACCTTGCTTTACGCCTGTCATAGATGACAGCGGGTTTCACCCCATTCATGAGTCGATTGATGTAATACATAGCGAGGAATGTGACAATGCCAGTCACTACGATGACAACATATTTGAGGATGTTATCCAACTTGTTTGATTTACCTAAGGCCGTCTAAATGAGTTTCAGACACAAATAGGAAATATTGATTATTACCATCATCTGACTGTTCAAGCGCAACTCCAAGGTATACAGTGACAAATTGTTTTGGCAATGAGAAGAAGGCAGCCGCCATGAAAAGCCAGATATTCATGCCGCATGTGGAGAAAACCGCGGTGGTGACTATCGATATGACGATGTTAGATAGCAAACACGGAGAAGAGTTTGGTAACTCACAATGCCCAGGAATGGCGCTGAAACGGGCAATAAGAGCGACTTTGAAGCCACCCTCACGCACCACTCGAGCAAGACAAGCGTATCGGATATTTGTACGTTCTAGTTTGTCCCCACGCGCCGAACAACAATAACGGAAGGCACTGTCAAGCAAGTTACAGACATGAGTTTTTGGGATCGTAAGCAGCAAGATGCGACATGATTCTCACTAGAAATTGCCAATTTCACCGACGAAAGTGCCCACGGCTACGATAGCAAAACCAGGCCCAAGCCCCCAGACCACTCCGCAGAGAATAGCCACAATTTCGTGTCCGAAAAGCTGATACAATTTAGAGATAGATTTTCAGAAAATGAATGGTACTCACTGGTGGGAAGGATATAACAAAGAGTATTGCTATGGGAATCAGGAAACCAGCAGGAAGACTAGAGAAAAGCGCATCAGCGAACAATAATCTTATGTGTTCCACAATACAGGCCGCAGATCGGTTACGCTGCAACTGGGTCATTCCCAACTACTTGAAGTATACGGCTGTGGCAAGTGTAGCTCCTTTGTCACGTAGTACTCCAGGTAGCATTTGCACATCCAGATTTGTTTGTGGCTGAAGCCACTGAGAAGCGCTGAAAGGCGGAACTAAACTCACTTATGCATCCAGTTGGCAGCGGGCTGCAACTTGTTCACGATTTGTTGATGGAAGACGGTGATTAGGATGGTCAAAACGAGGACAACCAGACCGATAACATAGTACCCTGTCCTCATTGCTGAGTAAGAACATAGTATGTCTGGTTGGAGAAATAATGAACGTACACAGCCACTCTCTCCTCATCCAAAAACTCTTTTGCATCATTGCCTTATAATCGATTAATTGCGTCCTATTTAACTCCGCCGCCTCACTGGGTGTTGGACTGGGTGTTCTTGAAATCTGGCGCATATCCACACGGACATCCGTCTTTGAATAGTTGGTGGGATTGAGTGGCCGTACATCGTTGGTTTCACTAAGGTCGCTGTCCGAAGAACTGACGTCCCTGCGCATATAACCTTGGGCAGGGGGATGTGGGTTAGGCTGTCTGCTGTCGTATGCCGGATACGAGGACGCCATGAGGGAATATTAGAATCTGGCCTTGTGAAAGTCGTGTAAAGTCGTGAAGGGATGACCGAGCCAGACGGTCGTCAAGGGCGTAAACAGAGAGAGAGTTAGGTTGCTGTGAGGAAGGCCAAGAGAAAGGGTGAGATTTAAAGATGAAACCAGGATGCGGGGTCAGTCGGAGGTCGTTTCCGACGCGTGGAATCAGTGATGCGCTCCAAGAACAACACTGCTAAGCGATTTCTGACGCTTAGCATGCGCAGCCAAGCTGTTACGTACGGCGGTAATTAGCAGACAGCTCACAGTACAGAACAAGTGCACGGGCCCCTCTTTTGCATATTTGCTAACCGCAGTACAAGGCTGTGTCAATAGCCAATATTAGTGGCATCCACTCAAGGGCCAAGGCGGCACGGCCGCCGTCCTTCCTCGTCTTCGCGCCGATTACTTAGACTACTACTCTGTACCACAACAAATTTCAACGTTAATCCACTGTAAATCATCATCAACAGATGGTCAATCATTCAAAGTTGGTTTGGTACGCTGCCCATATCAAATGATATACATTGACATTGCCTTTTCGGGGAGTGCTCCCGCCCCAACAACTCGCGTCCGCCCGGGAGCGCCGCCCATCCTACTCGGAGTCGGCTTTTTGAAACATGTTAGTTGCCTCGAAGTTCTAGTCCACTCTTATTATTCCAGACATCCTCCAAGACATGGCCGTCGTGCAGCTAACCCCCGCAATGCTGTCAGGCCTTTCCGAGGCCTCTCGTCGGTGTATCGAGCGGTTGTTGGCTCACCAAGCGGAGGGGGCTAACTCGTTGGTTCATCCCGTTCCGTCTCATGTTAATATATCTCTTGAATAATGCGCTTTTCGCATATCTCTAGGTTGGATATACCCAAGTCAAGGCATGCTGCCGTACTTATCTTGCTCTATGAGAAATCGGGCGGACTGAAAGTACTGCTTACGACACGTTCCAAGACTTTACGTACGCATCCCGGTCAGACTGCTCTGCCTGGAGGTAAAATGGATGAAACAGACCAGGACGCATTCGAAACTGCAGTATGTGCTAGCATCCTGTTATCTCTGATGTGTACTCAAACCCCTTGACGAACCGTCACTGCAGTATCGGGAGGCTTTTGAAGAAGTTGGGCTTCCTATGAATCACCCTGCCGTTCATACCCTCTGCGCGCTTCGCCCATTTTTTGCCGTGTCTAAATTGCTGGTCACTCCGGTGGTCGCAGTCTTAACGGATCCTTCAGTGCTCTGCTCGCTCACCCCCTGTGAGAGCGAAGTTGACGTAATTTTTGACCACCCTCTGGAAGCCCTCCTGGATCCGACTCTCAGTGCGCAGGAACGCTTGGTAGAGATAAAGAGTGAACTTTGGCCGGCAGAAGAAGAATATCATGTATGCGCATCTCCAACATGTTTCTGCGGCAATCCTCTGATGCTACTCATCTTAGAACTACTCTGATAATCAATGGTCTTGGCTGGGAAATTCGTTCTATCGAATGCACAGGTTTCGTTCCACTGCGTCTGCGATCAAAGGCTTGACTGCCGAAATTCTGGTCAGTGCTTCTTCTACGAGGGTTTTTCGTGTTAATCTTCAATCCTTTACGTCCTGTTGCTCAGATAACGGCCGCCGAAATTGCCTATGACCGCCAACCTTCATATACACGTTACGCTCCGGGACAATTCACCACGTTCAATGATATTCTCCGTGCCCTAGACCCAAAAGTCTTCATGGAACTGCGGCAGATACAGACAGTGTCGACTGCGGGAGGCATTATCGTGGGTCGCACCTGACACTGCCCTGCGCAGCCGTGATCCATGTCGGAACGCTCAGGTAAAGCGTTCAATCGATTCATGATTTCCTGCGGTAATGTGTGTTTAGACTGCCAGTAGTGTAGTACCGGTGTGACCCCTAGTAGATATATGTCTCAGGCTTAATAGCTCTGCGACTCATAGATGTTCACATTTTCATCAATTTCGTTCTGTTGTAAACCGGATTCCAAGTGTGTTTTACCGTTTGTTTGAGTTCATGAGGGTTATGGTTGTCAAGCTCTGCGATGATGTGCATCGCCTTATGCCTGCGCCAAATAGCTTACAAAGCAAAGTACATGCGTTCAATTGGCCAGTGCGGCGCTGCCTCCAACGTTTTACAGCCATCGGCAGCCACCACTGTTGTATTTCCTTCGTCGATTTTCACGACTTCCCTTACGCCTCTCAACGCCTTTACGACACACAACTCCTACGACCTTTTCCATTGCCGACTGTCTCTGTCGTTCTTGTCTATTGCGGAACTTCTTCTCTCCAGGACTCGGCGTACTCCACAAGATCTATCGACAGTTGCCTCGGAACTCTAGTGATTCTAATATTGTATTTCGTCGGGAACAGACACCATGCCGTTCACCGATCTCATACAAAACACGTTAAACAGGGTCCTCCCCGAGAAACGAACGTCGTTGCCGCTACAGCCATCATCTACGGGTGGGATCGGCGGCGGAGGGCATGTTCCATTTGAAGACGATGTAAGCTTCGTTCTATTTCCCGACCTCCTTGTGCATAAACGTCTCTTTGGCGGGCACGGGATTCATACATTTGGCTCGTTGCCGCCCAGTTCAATACGAACATAGCGCGTTACGTAATGCCTATGTTTGTATCCTTTCAACGTTGTCCTCAATGTCTATGGCGGCGGGCTATCTCGTGTTCCTGTTATTTATCCCCGTGCTATGGCTAATATGGATATGGGTCCATTCCATGCTACTGTCATAATCCCCAAAATGATGTATTGACGCCTATTTCTTAGATGATCGTCTCCAAACCCGCCATCATATTCCATGCCTCGCAAGCGTTCTTCAATTTCCTTGCTATGTGCTGCTTCGCCAGTGTCGCTGCATTCCAGGCTAAATGGCACGTTGGTCCATGTACGTTGTTCGTATATTGCACAGCATGAACACTACTAATCTGCTTTGTTGGGCAGCTGGTCTAACCGGATTTGCCGTCTTCATTTCCGTCATTGGTATCTGCTTCTCGTTCTTCATGTTATTTGTTCCTGTCGTATACGAGAAATATGACAAGGGAGCGCGCCTTGCGCGTGCACTGAAGGAAATTCGTGTTGGGTTCATCCTGGCTGGCGCTGGAACCGTCATTAGCTTGCTCATTGCGTAAGTAGTGCCAGTTTTGAGACTGCATTGTTGACCGAGCATTCTTTCAGATTCATTACTACTATCTCAGCTTGGACAGAACCTGGTTGCAAGAACGCAGATAATGATCCGCATGCGAAGCAGAATGGCAAGGATTTCACCAACGCTCTGCCAGGATGGTGCAGTACCAAGAAAGCAGGCGCAGTATTCTTCTGGTTTGCCTTCGGTAAGTGTAACGTTTTTGATATAAAACGAGCAGAACCCCTGATATTTTATCAGTGTTCTGGGGCGCCACCCTTGGTCTCACCATCTTCGACTGGAGGAACGGCAAAGGCCTTCGCCCTCGCGATCCTCCCTTTAGTCACCCTATGGAAGAGCCAGAGGAAATGGATGAAGAAGAATCTATCTATGAGCATCCCGGTGCTCGGTCCAGCGACAAGTATGATGATTCCAACCTTGGGCAATCTCCCTTTTCCGACAACAACCGTTATGCTGGGGTCCCATCCGTTGGTCCCTCAATCATGTCCAATTCTACCGCCCCCGTCCTTCCTAGACCGAGCATCGATGCATACGGTGCATTCTCCGACCCAGCCCCGAATGGGTTCAATAGTATACCACCTCCACAGTCCTTTGCATCACCGGCTAGTCCGCCTCCAGACGGTCCTCGAGTCAGCAGGACCATGCAGTATGCGGACCCTTACGCTGCTATTCAGGCCACGGTTGCAAGAGGCCAAGGTGTTTCGCCTCCTGCAAGTCCACCCAGTTATAGTACGTCTTATGGCAATTATCGGTGAGGAGAGATGTGCGGGTTAGGCATGACTTATCTAAGTACTCATTATTGACATCTCCCCTTGATGCTTCACGAAATTTCGGACTATGGATTTACCTTTCGATTCTGTATTCTTCGCATTCGCTAAGTTATCATTTTCTGTATCATGATGTCGGACAGCATCGAATTCAAGCAAGTGGTTGATTAGACGCCCTCCATTATGAACTCGGCTTTCCTTATTAGGGACCGTGGGTACGTTTGGGACAATAACCCATGGCACGCTGTGACAATTTCCGTTTCACTCTCTTGTCACACATAACATACTGGGAAATATGCCTCTAAAACACAGCGACACCCCTTCACAATCTAACCTGTTGTCCAATGTTTTCAGCTTCGTATCTCGCGAGGTCGAGTGTTTCGTTGCGACGGCCAAGGGCGGCAAAGCCCCTGAGGTGAGAACACTGCATCAAACGCGATCTAGCCATCAGGTGCTGAGGAGCGTTCGTCTCAACGTTTGCAATAGTTCCCCAAGTCTTCCTCGTCTCGTGTAAAACTTGACTCGCTGCCCCGGGGCCATGGGGGTGTAGGAGTGGTGCGGAAAGGGAGGCTGTTGGGGCGAGATACTGGCGAGGATTTGACCTCGAGTACCAGGGCAAATGCAGAGCACCTGGCACCTGGACGAACTCGAGAGGACCCTATCAACATCGTTCAAGACCGTGATGAATCTGGCAATGGCCAAACTCGTCCTCAAGCTCTGGCAACGGACTCTGAGACTATTCCCGTGCGGTTTGATGACAACCCTTGTATTCAGAACCGTCCCCCATCCCGGTCTGGCTCGCATACTGGCTTAGCAAATGCATCTAAACATCGACCTCTACGGAAAAAACCTTCAGTTACCATGCCAGGCTCACTGTTCCCTCGTTCACCATCTCTCGAACCCGAGTCGACTCCTTATAAAGATGGTGGTCATCAAACACCTTCATCGCGTGATACTAGAACCCCTCGGCAACCTTCATATCGAAATCTTCTTGAAGAAGCAGAGAAACTCGTATCTACACCTAACCCATTTCTCGTTGAAGGCCCACCTCAAACCACGGGCGTTATTTCATTCTCGAATGATGGGCCACAGTCCCTCAACGAGTTTAATCCTTCCCCACGGTCTTCTCCATCTCCAGTCTCTCCTCGACGAAGGCCCTCCACCCCTGAATCACCCGTGGGTAGCGATCACGCTCGTAATCAGTCTGCCACCCCTAAAGGCAAAGAACGTGCCCGGAAAACTGTTTATGACTTCTTGCAGGGGGATACATCACAAGAAATACGTGTACGGGGTAAAGAGAAGGAGTTAGATGAAGCGCGAGAGGAGCAGTTGCGGAAAGAGCAAGAACTAGATCCAGATGCAAGCGCCTACTTTGAGGAAAGGGAACGTGATAAAGAGAGGATTAAATCTCTTGAAGAAGAGGTTGCGAGATTGAAAAGTCAGGTCCGTACATCATCTGATCGGGCCTTCTTCTTTCCTCACTCTATAATAATACTATAGCTTGCACATCAACGTCATCGCAATGGTTCCGGTCCAACTCCTCCCCCTCCGCCCCCGCCTCCCCCGCCCCCACTTCCTCCTCCGCGTCGGACGTTAATTACGCCGTTGACGGTCTCTAACATTCGAAAGAGGTCCGGGCCTTTCACGACAGCCGCTACGGAATCGTTCCTGGTTTCTGCACGGGCTGCACTGAGGAAGCAAGGCCCTCCGGTAGAAGCTCCCATCAACGCAGCGAATGCTCCTCGGACTGTCAAGAGCACTCGCACAGCACATCCTACTGTCAAAATGCCCACAGAAAAAATGGAAGCATTCCTCACTGAAATGAAGAGCGTGAAGTTAAGAAAAGTAAGCGGGGTGCTGGCCCCGCCGCTCATTCCTGATGAAACCGAGCGAACTGCTTTGGCACGTTCAGTGCGCTCTTCTAATGGCCGAGACGTTCTACGTGACATGGTCAGGCGCAAATCGATGTCTCAGTTAGATCCACGAACTGGAGAGAAGCGCAAGAGAGACATCACCGACGCTGAATTCATTGTACCAAGTAAGTTGTCTGTTCAGCACGGGTTCGATTACACGTCGCGTCCTAACTCATCCATGTAGCAATCCCCGCAAAGCGCATTGCTAAGGAAGGCTCAGGGGTTTCCGACACGAGCTCCTCATCTTTCACCTCTAGCTCGTCTAGTATCTTCTCCGACCGCCCTACACTCACACTGGCTGACCTTCACAACCGCACATGGCCCTCAATATCGACTACTGACACTGACATCACCACCCCGTCATTATGTTCTGATAACGAGAACGATCCCACAAGTGAAGTCAGCCCTGAAGATGTTTTGCCTCCGACCCCACCCCGCAACCGCCGAAGTCCCGACGCCTTTGACTTCTCGATTGTAGAAGAAGATCGTCTTCCCGAAATCATTGACGTCGACGCTGAACCTGACGATGGTGATTTGTCATACATCCCTCCTCCCTTGCGCGATTCCACCCCTGCACCACCAGCTATCGAGAACGCTTTTGCGCGACGGGTGCCTGTATCGCCTTTACCATTAGCCATACCGAAGAAGCCCCGTCCCCCTGGTCGTGTACGACGTACTCAGCCTTTACCTGGGACTGGCCTCGAAAGCAAAGATCATGGTTCCTCAAACACTTCTTCCCGTATTCCCACGCTACAACGTGTAGCAAAGAAGAGGAAAAACAAGAAGGCCTCTGACACAGGTCAACAACCAAAACAGACGTCTTCTGGACAGATCCGCGTTATAGACCTGACTGCGCATCCCTCTGCGCATGCACGCCGTCGCCGTACTCTTGATCATGAGCTACGACGCGCGGGTGATCATCTTTGGCACAGTGATGACTTTGACGATCTTGAAAGTGGCACGTTACTTGGAGTTGGTACGAAGGATAATCACGGTGGCTTTCTTGCTCGGGGAGGTGGTGGTGGATCCCCTGTATTTATGGGTGTTGGCTATGTTGAAGGGGCAGAGGATCTTGATGACAATCGACCCTCCGACGACTAGGGATATATAGGGCACCTGAGGATACTCAAAGATATATCCATCGTCTGCAGTTCTGGATCAGGACGTGAATCTCGGAATCTTCTGTCATCCTGTTATTGTATCTTGTCACAGTTGTATCCCTCATCTATTACGGTATTCCTAACATTCAAACCTAAATATACAACAGTTGAATTACGGAGAATATAAATAATAAGTCGGGAGTTTCCATATAACGTGTTGGGAGGTATAAGTACTTTGCTTTAACTCCTCCAGTATTGCGCCCAATCGTGCATTCTATCCAAAACGACTGTGAAAGGCGATGTATCGTTCAGTAGCTTCTCGAAATGTTCTATAGCTTGCTCCTCGGTAAGATCCAAGCAGAACTTCCCCAACACTTGCTCATGAACATCCCGATGCTTGATGTGGGGTATATTGGCATCGACCATGAGCGTTACCAAGTTCAGTATCAGGTTTGCACTCTTCCGCAGAATCGTGAAGGCTGTGAAGCAGAAATTCTTGAATCGAGCATAGTGCACGGACTGTACACCGCCCATGGCGTCGATCATCTCTTTGCAGACTTTCACGGGAGGGGCGAGCGGTTTTGGATCTCGTCCAAGGATGTACCCAAAGTCAACTAAACCCTCGTCAATATATGCAGAACAATTGAAGTGGATATTTCTTACCATGGAAAAAGTGTCCTATAAGACATCCAACTATCAGCCCGCGAGCATCAGATACTGTAAGCAACGTAAACGCACCATCAGGAGCCAGAAGCAAATTGTCCAGATGACGATCCCCGACACCCAGAAGATACGTCATCACACAGTATCCGGCTGCAAGTGTTTAGTAGACTTCAATTGAAATTATAGGATATACTCACCACAACTGCGCACAAACGTGTCGATTACCGCAGGCTCAACCCCGTATGTTCCTACGCTGCCCTCGTCTGGATAGTTTGCACGCAAATAATTCAGAAGGGTCCCGTTTTCACTGACAATCGTGGCAATTGTCTTGCTGGGGATAAACTGCACCATTCCCTGCGAAGGTCCCGTGGCAAGCACGTCGTAGGGGCTGACCTTGAGGTCGAGATTCTCCTTCCGCAAGAGTTTGTCCATTAGCGTGAACAGCTGGATGACAAGTTGATCCTGTCGCATGTCGTCTCCATCCTTGAATATGACAGGATATTCGGACCCGTCGGAGCATTGGAAGTAAAGTAACAGAGGGAACATATTCGACTTGAAAATTGAACACTTCTCCGCGATGATACCTGTCACTTCAACACGGGCGTTCAGAGGGAGCGGAAGAGGTGGCATGGAAGACAGGTTGTTTTTGGAGTCAGTGATGGCTGCACGAAGCTTCTCTATCTTCTTTGGACGAGGGTCCTTCGACGTGCGTAAATCTTTAGCTCGTTTAGCCAATGTGTCGATAAGTTCTCCCTGCCTTCTCATCAGGTCTCGTCTTTCAGCTCCATTTTCCAACTATCGCGTTTTTGTAAGTTCACTCTGCCTGAAGGCCAGAAGACATGGTAATGACGAACCTCAAGCATCTTTTGCATGAATTTGTAAACCACTCTTCCATACATCTTGGCCATGATCCTGTCCTCCAATGCAACCTCAACCATGAGATACCAATGAAAACGGTTACCCAGAATTAAGTTCCGGACTGCACGACCAATCAGGAAGTCGGCCAATCCGCTATCATCGTAAGATATAGCGCTAGATGTGGACCTTGCTGATCGTTGGTCGTTAGCGGTACTCTCGAACTTCAAGGCTTGTACTAGCTGTAGAAGATATAGGAGCAACTCCTGAGGGTTATTCTATCAGAGTGAGATCCCCTGGGTTAGAACTTGATACGTACATCATCGTCAGCCCTGCTGAGTTGTTTGACTGCAAACGCTCGAACCCGTGAGTCCACAGTATTTGGACCAAGGAGTTCGAGGGCATCATCGATATCAATCTCTGTCCACTGAGGCAGTAGTTCCTCAACGGCCTGCTTAACTTCAGAAGGATCACGCCAAGTAACCGATGTGAGGAACTTCGTCAATCCTCGCTTGTCTCGTGTCAGATAGAAGCGGAACTTCCAGATTAGATCCTTCTCTTCTAAGGTGAGGGGTTGACTGGGTGCGTAGTTGAGTATTTCCTAAAAAAACAGCATACATTGAGTCAGAACGAGAAGTGGCGGAGGAACAATACACCAACATTTAGATCATCTCTGATCTTGGCATTAGGCTTCATCTCTCTATCATAAGGACTGCTTCGATGACTTCGGACAAGCCTGCGATGCTTGTCCTCAACCGGATTTTCCTTCGCAATGTCGGGATCGATAAGAGCCCACAGGTGTGTATCAGATGCCAAGCTTGACGAGACAGTTGTCGCAGGAGGCGGAGGTGAAGCAACTGCTGTTGATGTTGGTGGAACAGCCGAGGTGTCCTGAACTACATTGAGTCTACTACTAGAAGGCAAACAATTGAATACTGACTGCTTCAGTGAAGATCACGGGGAAATCAAAGCGAGGCAGGTCGATGTAAAGAAACAGATTCTGGGATTTCTCAGTCTCTGCCTAGACACAAGATGAGCGTGAACACTTGTGATGTCATATAGTAAGTCCTACTTACAGCATGGATCTCTGCCATCTTGCGGAAGGCCATAGCATCTAGCCAGTCTGATTTTGGCAAATCTCCCCGCTCGTACTTCTTAACGAGCTAAACCATTCTGTAAGTATTATATTTTGAGAGATAGCTTTCTAAGTACGCGCCTTTTCCAGTCGTCCCATCTCGTCACGATTACCCATTTTGCTTGGCGTAGTGGTTTCATTGGAGCCATCAGCTTCACAGTCGGTCCATAACAGGAGGCGATGTTTGCCCCGTCTCAAGCTCCTACGAACTCAAGCCTACATGAGCGTTCCGCCGACTCAGATTGACATCGTGTGATGTACCATTTCTTGCCAAACAAGCGAAATGTTGATCCACCAACGGGTACTGCAGAGCGAGGCCCAGCAATATCCCATACTGTGAACGTTATCTGCGAGCTCAAAGGCAAATCGCAATAACGAATAGGGAATGTAACCCATTCGTTCCAGCTACAGGCGTGGTATGATTCAGGACTCCTTCATCTTAAACATATCTACAATTGCTCACGTGTAATCTTTCTTAAATGCTTTGAAGGAGGTTCGGAAAGGGATGGTCAGAGGCTTATTATCTGCGACTAGCTGACATGTGACATAAAGATCTGAGAACCCCCTACTGCAATGTCAAAGGTTGGCATACACAGAATCGACTGAAGACGTACGGAGACTGCTGTACTCCGTGGAATCTCAGTTCAGGCTTCTCCAAAATCTCAGTGAACGGGCGGGCATGGCGTATGCCTTCTAGCTGTGATCTGCGTCCTTAGTTCTCATTGTAATATTGATATCCGAGTAGGACGTACATGCGCAAGGTAACGGGAAGTTTGAGGTCAGTAAGCTTAGCGAAGGTAAAGTCGTCTTTGTTTTCTTTGTCCATGTGCAAGATGTTCACCGTGGTCGTGGTCGAGTGTAGCAGGCGGGCGGGGAATATCCCAAATTAGGAAGGGCGGAGCACGTGGTCCCGCCTCAAATTCATTTAACGCCGACGTTACATAGGTTTTCAGTTCCCGAAGTTCAACGAGCTTTTCAAGAACTGAGTCAAGAACCTCATGTTCAACTTTTTCCGCATGGACTGCTTTCGCTTGTTCTCCTCATAACGGAGTTAGTCCTTTGTGCGTGCCCGGTGGAGTTTTCTCGCAGAGAATCGTACTGTTATCCTCATTCTGACCGCGGTCTGTCAGCCTTGTTAGGATGAGGCTAGCAGACCTCGGTTTGAATCTCGAGGATAGAGCGCAGGCCTTGTTTCCTGCCTATCTCATCTGGTACACAGCCTAATCCCACCTCCTACATTTTCATTCACGACACAGGCAAGGAAAGCAGGTCTTTCTCCAATTACTCCCTCACACAATCTCAGAATCCATAAATGCCGTCCCGCAACCTCCCCTCCCGTCGCAACTCTATATCTTGTGTTCGCTTCTCCGAGGAACTCGAAGTTCTACCCCGTGACGGAAGATCTGGCGATACAAATATTGGCACACCACCTGAAAACTCATCGGCTTCGGCTCTCCCTCAATCGCGATTCTCATCTACTGCCGGAGCAGTCGCTGACTGGCAGTTCCCTGATACTCAGAGTGCAACAGAGCCTGCAGCCACTCAGTCGCATGACACCGGCCGGAATTTTCTCAACACTCCAGTGGACGAAAGTCGCCGGGGGTCTGATGACACTCTCTATGAGAAATCCGATGATCATGATGAGCAGGACTTGTCCAGGTTCTCACTTTCGTCTTATAGACACCCTTACGATATCAAGCGCCCTCCTAGCGCATATACTGGTTCCAGCACCATCCAGGACGTCCCGCCAGGTTCAAATGCGCGGGTATTCAAGGAATCAGATGTGTCTACGAACGAATACTGCGCCGGAGACAAAGAGGATCCCGAGAAAGCAGTCCGTGAAACTTGTCAGCAACTCCCTCGCAGACGGCGCGGTTACCTGACGCACTTGATCGATCTTTATAACACGTACGGCGAGCCTTCAGAAGAAGGAGAACAAGCATCACACAGACGTAGCGCTGTTTTACAGGGATCTCGCCGCGATTCAAGGCTCGTTGATCCTCTCGCTTACGACGAGGATCAGCCTCTTGAACCAGACGACCCTTTTGTTACCGGCATACACAAGCAATGCCTCGAGGATGTCGAGGATGTCGAGAAGAATGTCCGCCGCTCAATGAGCTACAAAGACCGTCGTAAAGAACAACAGAGAATCCGTATCGAGTTTAATGTCACCTGTAAGTGCTATTGTGGAAATATACCTAATCATTGCACTGAAGTACTTTATGTGCATAGCCATTATTAACCGACAAAAGTTTCTGATGAAACTTGCGAATGCCCTTTTGATCTTCGGCGCACCTTCGCATCGCATCGAGTCCCAGCTCCTATCTGCTGCGCGAATCCTAGAGGTTGATGCAGAGTTCACTCATATGCCTGGTCTGATTATCGCATCCTTTGGTGATGAAGAAACTAAGACTTCGCAAATGCATTTCTCCAAATGCGGCGGCCGGCTCTCTCTTGGTAACTTGCATAAGCTACATCAGATCTACCGTTCCGTCGTCCACGATGAAATCAGTGCAAGGAAGGCGACAGACGATATACAAACTTTAATCGATTCCGGATCAGTACACAGGACATACGTTCGGCTCATTCTAGCATTCTTAATTGCTGCATTAATCTGCCCTTTGGCGTTCGGAGGGTCGCTGGTTGATATGTGGATCGCTGGACTGGGATCGTTCTTTCTTTGTTCAATACAGATTGGAATCGCATCAAGGAGAAACATCATCTATGCAAACGTCTTCGAGTATGTTAAATCTTCTGCACGTCGTTAACCTCAGCCCTCACCATCCTTGTTTCAGGATCTTGTCTGTCATCGGGATCTCATTTTTCGCTCGAGGTCTCAGTGTCATCCGTTCGCAAGTGTTCTGCTATACTGCGATCTCTTCCGCAAGTGTTGTCAGTATCCTTCCTGGATATCTCATCTGTACGTTCTGTGTATCATCTCATCTTTGAATGTCACTGACGGCATCCCTAGTAACCAGCTCCCTGGATCTGGCATCCAGGAATATATTATGTGGCTCTATCAAGATGGTGTACGCCCTCATCTACACCCTTTTCCTAGGCTTCGGGCTCCAATTTGGGTCCGATCTTTTTCTCCTGTTCGACGAATCGGCTCGTCATGAGCTCGACACGCTTGCCGCTCGTGCTGCCGCCGCTATCACAGTCACAGGGACATATATCGCAGACAATGACGCAGCAATCCCCGACGGCCTAGCTACGATAGGGTCTTTCACGTTCACCCCTTCTACTCCTTTTATTCGCCAGAACATCTCACAAGGATGCTATCGACCCCCCGCCTTCCCTTGGTACCTACAATCCTTTCCTTGGTGGACGCAATTTATCATTGTGCCTATCTTCTCTATCCTTTCATCTGTGAACAACGAACAGCCTACGAACTGGGATTTAGTCGTCATGGTCGTCATCTCTTGCATCTCCTACACAGCAAATAAAGTGGCGGACCATTTCATCTTTAATCGTTCGGATGTTGTCTCGGCTATCGGCGCGTTCACAGTTGGTCTACTTGGTAATGTCTACTCGCGGAAGATGGGTGGCACTGCTTTCACAACAATGGTCACTGGTGTGCTGTTCTTAGTTCCTGTGAGTAATCCGCTATCTGTTAACCGCTTACTATACTGACATATATTTACCCTGACAGTCCGGCCTTTCAGAGGCTGGCGGTATCACCGCACAAGGCAGCGCTACCCAAATTGGTGGTGCAATGATATCAGTAACCATCGGTATCACTGTTGGCTTATTCATGTCTCAGGCCTTGGTGTACATGTTCGGTTCGCGTAAGAATGCCGCCATCTTCTCGTTCTGATCTGGACAGCATTGCACTGCGCACTATGGGATTGGCAGCGGGTGCATATAGTACATGGGGGATGCATTTGATATACGTTCTGTGTACAGATAGGGATGAACCTCCGAAATATAACATAGTGGGATGAAAGCTATACATCACATAACATGAACTTGAAAGCAACATGAATATAGGTTGATATACAGATGACGACTAGTAAATTCACAGTAGATGGCAAGCGGGTGATACTCCTACAACCGTGATAAATAAGGGACGAGAAATCGCCTGTACCACTTTTTGACACTTCAGAAAGGTGCGGCAGAGCCTGCAGATATGGCAGACGATCCACGCATCCGAGTAGCACTCTCGTGAAAACTCGCATATGAGTTTGAACTAGTGCGATACATCATGCCGGTGCCAGTTCGGGGTCTCGGTCGTGCACCGGCCGGTACTTGTCTCTGCCGCAAAGTCGGGGGCGAACCAGCAGGTATTACACCTGACGACGGAGACCGTGAAGGGGTGTGATACGTGGTTGAAGTCGGTGTACGGAGAGCAGAATGAGGATTGGAGAATGTCCGAAGCCTCTGGTATTTATCTGATATCTCGGAGTTAGTGGAGACACTTGTGTTAAGCCCAGAGGGTGTATGTCGTGAGAAGGAGAGGCCGGAATGCTTCATACCAGCAGTTTGGGGAAGGTGCAGCGGACGAGGGACTGTGGAACTAGAAGAAGCCGTAGAGTTAGATTGCTGAGAATACGTTGACGCTAATGAGGTGGTGCTGGCAGAAGCAGAAGCATTTGAGTCTGTTCTAGCCCTCGGAAGACGAATGTTGAGCTTTAGATCTATAGGTACATGCAGATCGGAGGAAGACGGCGGAGAATGTGAGGAAAATGACAATGAGTCAGAAGAATCGGTGACCGTGGAAGACATGGCTCGATGAGCGAGCATGCTGGAATTTCCCGCCGACGTATTTTGGGCCTTCAGTGCAGGCATAGGTGCAACATTGGACTCAAGGGATGTTGTACTTGCAGATGACTCTGCCCTACTCCTCGTAACCGCGAGATTCTGCGATAAATTAGACCTCGAAGGGACTGATGAGATGAAGGACTTTGCCGATCCCGTCAATGAAATGCTGGTAGCAGCGGAAGAAGCGGCTCTCCCCCTCGGTATTCGAAGACCTGTTCCTGGGCCCAAAGTTGGGGTCACTGTGCCCCGGGCTTGAGAAGGGAATGACACGGACGCTGAGCGAAGGTTTGAATGTGACGCTGTTTTGCGAGCGAACGATGACTTCGATGGCGGTACAGGCGAGCCAAAGCGACTGGTTTCATCATACTGAGATGTCCGACGTGACGGAGATGCCAGAGAGTCAGATCGTTTGCGCTCAATGGTCGTCGAGATGAGACGACGGGTCAATGCTGAAGGTGCGTCTTCGTCTTCACTGCAGACCCATACATATTAGTACTAGTGCATGTTCCGAACTAGATTACACTGACCTATCGCTCCAGCCAAGGCCAGTCGTGAGCCCCATGCCAGCCCGTAATAGTCGTCCGTCTCGATGTCTTATTCGACGCCTTTGAGTATCCCGAGGATCTTTTTGCAGTCCAGATTTCGTCATCGCGGATCCAGCTGACTCGGATGTTAGCAGTAAATGAGAGCCCATGTAGAAATGCATTACCCGTGGACACAACACTGAGCACACTTGCAGCTCGAGGATCAATACTGTTGATGATGTCCTCCGGGTACGAGAAAGGTGATGACGAGCTTTGTGGAAGTAGCTTCGATCGTGGGGATAACAGACCATCACGAAACATAAGATGCCTATGTAAAGGATGTCTAATCAGGGGATTTCATAAGAAAGGTATATACTCACGGGAGGGGCGTGTGTATGTCGAGACTCGAGTCCGTCTCGCTGCCATTATCGTCTTCCAGATCTGAGTCGGCCTCGAGTAGGGCTCCAAAATCAGAAATCAAGGAGGTTTCGTCGCGGGCAACTTTCTTTGCACCGATATTCTGTGGACTCCTATTACGGACGCCCAAAGACGTAAGCGACCGAGAAGCGGGCGAGGGTGTCGAAAGCACAGAAGTCGAGCTCCTCCGTGGCCTTGGTGTCTTGGCGATGATAGCGTCTATGTCAGGACTGTTGGACCTTGGAGGGAAGGTCGTGTCGGATGGACGGTCTGCACGCTTAGGCTCTCGCGCCGTAGAACGCACGGAAGGGTTCCGCCACGGCAGTGTTGGGGAGTCGCGACGTGACGAGGACGCCTTCACTTTATCCAAGGACCGTTGACGAGCGCTGCCGAAGAGTGCTTCAGCCAACTTGGGGCTTTGAGGCTGCAGTCCGAATTCGCTGAAAATGTCGGCGACCTCCTCGTTGTCTTCGATATCAAGAGTAATAGCACTGTCGAGCTTGGACATGGTGAAAGCCCAGTGACCGTCTAGATCTGTTTTCGTTGGCCAGAGAGGTGGCGAGCTGTGAGAGCTAAGGTCGAATTTGAACAAATGAAAGGCAAGTGCCGCGGTTCGGGTCAAAATTGGACTTGACCAGATCAGTGACAGGGCCACAAAGCGTTGGAACCTGTGGGATTTTCGTGGTGAGGTCTGTCGAAAGCTGTCGAAACTGACCACAAGGACGAGTTTGTCACAGATATGTAGTCTGGCCTTCAAATTC
Source organism: Hermanssonia centrifuga (assembly GCA_001913855.2). Classification (NCBI taxonomy): domain Eukaryota; kingdom Fungi; phylum Basidiomycota; class Agaricomycetes; order Polyporales; family Meruliaceae; genus Hermanssonia; species Hermanssonia centrifuga. Next base: position 113,418 of record MLYV02000162.1, read on the forward strand.
TCTTGATACAGCATCAAGATGGGACTGAAATCGTTACAAGGTAGTTACGAGTAATGATGTTACATCAAGCACTGGGGTCAACCATGAGAGCCAGCTCAATGTCGCAGCAGATTGACAGTATGGCAGACGGCGTTGAAAAGAAAAAGAAGAGTAAAATACATGCAGAGAGCAGGAAAGATGGAAACGGCGGATCTTCGAGTGCATCACATCATGCATCACCCTCGACGTTGGTCGTCCTGGGCGGCTACAATATTACCCGTCTTGAGAGTGAACTGCCATGGTCTCTGAGACATCTTTGCACATCTACACTCAGATCAACGTATCAATAACATATAACAGCAGGGGATTGTTACTACTCACCGGTGCGGGCAGGTATCATCTTCTGCTGTTGCTCAAGACTTGCTATTTCGCCATTCGAAGCAGGCTGGAACTCAGGCTAGTACCCATGCTGGAGTTTGTTCGCATGGTTTCACACGTAAGTACATCCTTCTGAAAGATTATTTGCGTTGTGTCGTTGTCATCCCGGATGGATGCGTATTCTTCTCCCGAGTTGACCACGGGATAGTGCGCGTTCTTCCTTCTCATGATCAGGTCCGACTAGGACCCCGGCATATTGCCTTATACGTTCGATCAAGCGCTCCGCATTTTCGAGGCCGCCGGAGGCCCGACCCACGATCCAAAAAGTGGGTATTTCGACCGGGAAAGGGTCTTTCACCGATCTAGCGCCGGGGTATAAAGTCGATTCAGAGTCGATGTCCAATCGGAACCGTGGATATTTCGGCAGGGTCCTGGACCATCGACATGGACATGGAAGATGATTGGTATTTACGCTTTAGCTCTGCAACTGCATTCAAGTTACGGTACCTTCCTTCACAAATGGATGTTCAGTTTGCAATTTTAGATACATTCAGAATTTTTTCAACCCTTTTGGATGTGCTACCCCTACTGATTCTCATGATGTGGAGCACAGACGGGCGTAATGATGGGTAGTCGTCAAGAAATCTACCAACCGGGAAACGATTGTGCCTCCAGAAGCTGGCGGGAATTTTTGAC